>VDFB02358134.1:33196854-33309552 GCA_007258455.2 Sequoia sempervirens | reverse complement strand
CAAATTCTTCCTCTATTCTGGTTCATTTCCATGAAGTCACTGAGGGCTCTCTCAATCACTAAAGGTTTCCCCCTTTCGATTATGTCACAGATGTTGATTAGGCCTCCTCATCGGCATGTGCAACCTTCCACGACCTTCAAACCTTTTTCTACCCTTCCTTGAATTGTTGTGGTTCATAGGCTCGATGCCCTTCTTCACCACACTGGAAACACGTTCCTTTGAAACCACCTCTTCTAGATCCTTGTCCATATCTCCCTCATCCTCTACCTCTTTGATCACCACTGTTTTGATCATGAGGGCGGTAGAAGTTTTCATTCCTTTGGTTTCGGCTAGTACCCACATCTTCACTTTTCTTTTCGTCATTATTTTGGCTTCCTGAAGGTCTTCCACTACCCCTTCCACTTTGACCTCCTTGTCCTTTTTGCTTGCCATCAAATCTTTTGTTTAGCTTCTCTTCCACCTTCAGAGCAAATTGATACACATCCTCAATGGTGGTAATTCTGACTAGGCTTAACTCCTCCTGAATGCTCGGTCATAACCCATTAAGATATCGGGCTACCTTCTCCTTATTGGCCTCTGTGTGACCCGTTCTGATGATTATCTTGTGAAAATATTTAGTACATTCTTTCATAGATCTGCTTCCTTGCTTGAACCCTTGCAATTTCTTCAATAGGTCTAACTCATAGTCCATTGGTATGAACTACTTCTTCAGTTTCTCTACCATGCGATCCCATCTGGTGATCTTGACTTTTCCTCTTCGATTTCTTTCCAACTGGACCTCTTTCCACCAAATACTGGCATGACCCTTTAGCTTCATTTTCGCAAACTTAACCCAATCTGAGTCCTCTATTTCCTCATACTCAAAATATTCTTCTAACTCATTGATCCAGTTGATCAACTCTTCCGAGTTCAGACTTCCAGAATAACTGGGGACTTCTGCTCTGGGTCTTTTCCCAATCTTTGAAATGTCCCTTATTATCCGCATTTGGTTTTGATCAATTGCTTCTTCTTCCTCTTCTACATCACAACCTTCTTCCTCTCCTTCATCCTCACTTTCCTCCCTTAGGTTTAACCCTCTTCTCAACTGCTCTTGTAACGCATCAATCTGTCTCTGGAGGGCTACCAGTGCATCTCTTCCACCAGCATTTCTGCCACCTCGACCACCTCTCATACCACCACGCCTACCAGGCACCACTCTTGGAGGCATCTTTCTTGACCTCGACCCACAACCACGGTCCTGGTCTGAACTACCTCACAATCGGCGATCTGTCCACATGCTCAAGAAAAACCCGCTCTGATACCACTTGATAAGGGTGCAAACTTGAGACACATAAAATAATCCACAAACAAAAGAATAATTTTATTATTCAAAAAATGGAACTTCTTACATGTAGAGGATCTCAAATCCCCAAGTTCTACAACACATACAAGCTACAAAAAGCTACAGAATAACCCTTTCGCAATATGCAAGCTTGTCCCTAAAGAGTTAGCCAAAAATTAGAAAACCCACCCATAAATAGAGCTCTTCATTTGTTTGGAGCCAAAACAACATTCAATTTGAGTTTAGGCAGTTTGGCGCTGAAAATTTACAACATGAAGTTCAAATTTCAAAAGAGCATTTGTAATGGTATCTTCTAGAAAGTGCGCCAACTTCGCGGGGTCATAACTTTTGATCCAGGCCTCCGATTCGCGAACCATTTGAACCATTGGAAAGGTCTCGAAGTCAAGAACATGCTCAAAATTTTCTATGACAATTTTGGCAAGTTTCAGGGCCATTCCAAAAGCTCTAAGTTCCTCAAATTCCACTCGGAAGATTTTTCAGTGCAAATATGGGAAACTAGAATTGCAATATCTTTCAACCCAGGAACCGAAAATAAAAATCGTAAATTGGGAATTTTATTATGACGAAAAGGGTATCCAAAAATGTAAAAAATCTAAAAACCAAGAAACTTGAAATTTAACTATTTTGGGTGATGCAAGATTGCCCTTACACCACTAGATGCTCCTGCATCAAGAGCATACTAGGATGAAAGTTGCAATAAGGAATTATCCTTATCATTTGGTCTATGGGGTAGATCGTATACTCCCAATAAACTTAAAAATCACTACTTGGTAGTTTGCAGAAGAATATAGTGGATTAGATGATCAAACTCAAACTCAATTACTAGAATTGATGCATTTAGATGAGAAACAAACATGAGCTATAGATAATTTTACTAAACATCAATCCATAGTGAAAAGATGGCTTCATAAGTATGCCAAATTAAAGACTTTCAGAATATCCAATTTGGTCCTATACTGGTGAAGATATCCCATTACCTGGGAATGGGAAGTTTCCAAAGCATTATTTTTAGTCATGAGTAAATAGTATTTTTTGTAAATAGAGTTTTTTTGTAAAAAAAAAATTTGGTGTTTACTTTTGTTTTCTTTTTTTTTGGGTGTTGTGTTGTTTTACTTTACATTTATTAGCAACTTTTGAAGGTTTAAGGATGATCCCACAAAGCTAGTTTACAATTTTTGGGAGGAACTAATTTTTGCTGAAATCACATATTTTTAGAAAATATAATGATTTAAGCCTTAAAAGGTTACATTTAAAGAATTCCAATTGAAGAGGGCTTGATCAAACTACCTTAAATCAAACCCCCTTGGATAGAATCTTGGTAGTTTTAAACCATACCTATAATAGAGTCTCCTTTACATCTATCAAAATAATGATAAAAAAATCACTTTTGATTTACCTTTTAGGGGATCAAATTAATTCAATTAAAAATAATTTTTTGCAACTATGTAGTCCTTATTATAAGCTTCCCAAAAAGTATAATTTTAAATAAATTTAATTTTATTATTATATTTATTTTCAATTTCTCGTGAATGTAGGTTTTTCACTGAAAATCAAGCTCTTTGTTCTACACGTGGAAAAATAGCAGATCATTTAAAATATATATATATTAGTGCACCAGATATTGAAGTCTTTGATCCAACAAAGAAAAAAAAAATTGATACATACAAAAAAAGTTACATGTTATACGGTCGCGCTATGTCTGAATTATAATTGGTTTGAATTCAAAATTTGATTAAAAAAAAAATATTCAATAAAAAATTATCTAACCAAGTGGAAGCACTAGATATTAGAGTTATGAATCTAAATTTGAAAGAATTAGAATTTTATACTTCATGGAAAAAAAGTTATGCGTTATACGGTGAGCGTCACTTTTTAAAAATGTTGTTTTCTAAAAAAAAACTTGTTTTGGGGGCAGATGGAAAAAGAAGTGCAATCTGATTCCAAAAATTTTGAAAAAAATATATTTAGAATCTATAGAAAAAAATTCACAAAACTCTAGTTTGCATCATCTTCAAATTCCTCACGGTTTAGCCACTATAGGTGCCTGAAAGTGAAGATTTAGTTAAAAACAATTACTTCAGTGTCTAGTTTGGCCAAAAATTGTAAACCACTATTGTGGGATCACCCTTAATGGTGAATAGAACATCAACTTAAGAGATTTAATCTCTATTCCAATTGGAACTATTATTCCATTTATAAATTATTCAAGAATTGTTCAATTTTATGTACTCTGATTAGCATGAATTATTTAGTTGATGTTGAACTACAAATGAAAATATTTAAATCATTCTAATGAAATTTGGGATAGAATTTGTTTGCATTAATTGAAAAATCAAAAGACTACCTTTGCTACCATTGTATTTCCTGACCTAATAGTGGTGCTTCAATGCTTGCAACTTGATAAATGAGCTATTATTGCAATATCAAAAGTGAAAAATGAGCTATCATTGCTATATATAATAGAAAAAGAATGGTGATATCAACTCTTTAGGCTATCCAAATAACTCTATCGGGGCTATGGACACCTGACCAGTAGTAGAGCTATGTTTTGGGGGAATTACAAAGATAACCTTGTCGGGGCTTGGACGCTTGACAGACAACAAGGCTCTATCATTGGCTTAAAAGGAATTGTCATATTATGTAGATTAATGAAAATATTTGATATTTCTAAGTTTATTGTAGTGGAAATAATCGGTTGCACACACATGAGCTCAATAATACTTAATTGTGCATGCTAACCAAAGAAAGGTTTGGAAATGGAACAAGGATCCCATCATTATTCAGCGCAAAATCAAAAACTTCAAAAGTAGGCTCAAGTAATTCAACAAGGATAGTAGAAAAACATCTGTGCATTGGTTTTTTCATGTTCAATGTCAATTGATATATGCGCTAACTCAAAAGTGAAAGATTTATTGCTAGTTGAAAACTCCTCATTAGCAATATGACTAAAATCTTCATTATCTTTCCCATAAATTCCTCACGTAGGATGGAAACATACCACTATTCACACTCTGAAGATCAGGAGCATCAAACAAGAAGCAATTATACTCAACTTCACAGTCATCAACATGAGATTCACCATTATTCTCATTCTTGGCTGCTCCACACATGGATCAAGTGTTTCTATAGTGTCAACACAATTTGAAACTTTACAGTCATATGGATCAGCAAACTCTTCAATATCATCAATGAATAATGATGTTGATTTAAGATCCATATATATGTCACAGTGTGCCACTTGATTATTCCAAAAGGAATCCATTATTTCATCATCATGCTCTTCATGTAACACAAACCTTTCCATTTTTGCTTCATACAAACAACCATGAAAAGCAAGGGCATAAGCACTCTTATCAATATCTCCATCATATTTAGCATTATACCTTGATTCAATATATTGATCACACATGTTTTTCTTCAAACTCTACATCACTCCCACAATGAACTTTCTCTACTGATAGTGAATCTGAATCACAATCTGTGTATTCATCATGAGCCTTTATAGCACTATATTCTTCAAGTGAGGAATATACTTCCATATCATCCTCAGGAAAGCAATCACAATCTTTAGAGGAGCAGTTAGAGAAATCAACCTCATCATGATTTTCATCACAAGACAAATTATCACTATTTGAACTATTCTCAAAACCTTCAGAATAAATACTTGAGGCTACGTTTTCAAAATAATAATCACTACTTTGTAATGGTCTATCAGCAACACATACGTTGTAATCACAAGTTACATCATGACACAGGATAGCATTTTTTTTTCGTTTACTTTTCCATCACCTAAGATATCACAGGAAAAACATTCTTGCATATCTACTATGTCATCATCCCATGTGTCAGCATCTTCCTTACTGCTGCAAACTTTTGCACATGTTCTGGTCTTGAATTGATTACAATGTTCATCCTCTGACATACTCTTTTCACTTAGTTGCATTGTTGTCTGATTTTATTTAAGAAGACATTTGTCGTTTACATTTTGAGAATCTGCATTTTGTACATAACCACAATTGGTTGATTCCACCATCCTTATCCAATCAAGTACTTGACCAAAGCCATGTGGTTTCAACTCCTCTGACAAAGTACTCAGCCCAGACTCACATATTTGACAAAACAAATCAATGCACATAGATTCTTCAGGTCTGAAGCTTGTGGGAATCTTCAACAAAGCATTCAAAAACCTTGAAAATAAATGATGTAATAATTCTCCTTTGAGTCTTTTCATTTGAGACAATCCTTGAACAACATATGATTTATCAGCATTGCTCAAATCTTGATGATATTTAGCATGAAGCTCATTATGATCTACATGTTGTGATGATGGAGAAATTAGAGCAACATAATTAGCATCTTGACAAGCACTTCTATTATCTGTTCCATATGCATGAGATGTATTGGGATAACCAACACTCACAACCCTATGTATTTTCATTATTGAGTATCTTAAATTATTCTCAATATCCATAGCAATTTGGTATGCTTCATGTAGGGTTGTAGGCTCTTTGTCTCTTAATAAGAAACCCATCTTTTTGTCAAATGCTCGCAAGTACATGACCAAACATTCAACATCATTTGGTCTTATATATTCAGGAATCTCTCTTATGATCTTTGAAAACCTATGGTTAAAAGATGAGACTAATTCATCTTTTACCTTTTCCATATTCATGAACCTTTTCCTTATCAAAGTAGGGTCAATCCTTTCTCCAAACTGCTCTAGGAACCCTATTTTAAACTCTTCCCATGAATGAATGGATGAAGCTGGTAGATAGGAGAACCATTCCCTTGCATATATTTTTAAGGATTGAACAAATAATCTCATGATCACATCCTCATAATCAACCTCATAATCTTCCATCACATTACTGAATTCTTAGAGATGTCTATCTGCTGATTCAGACTTGTCACCAATAAATCTTGGTAACTCATATTTGACTTTAGCTGGAATGTCATTTGGGTAACCAGTAATTCCACTGAAATTGATGGCTCCGTACCTTCCACTGAAATTCGACCATTTGGCTGGGACTGATCACAAACCATGGTTCCATCCGGAACCATACAAGGATGCATATATTGAAACATTTTAACATGCCTCTTTCACAATTTACCTATCAACTCTAAAGTTGATCATTCATTTTCCTTATGTCTAGCTTTTATCATAATCTTAGAATGTTACAATACATAATGCAAATGCATCTATTCCTAAGATCTATTTAATAGGAAAACTTAAAAACTAGCATACTTTTCCAACATAATACATAAGCTGCAAATTAAAATTTAGAAGTATGCAAACTAAATATACTATTCCTTCCTTCTGGTAGTGCTAAATCACTAAATAGGGAATCAAGATTTCTTTCTAAAAAGTTCAAATACTTGCAGAATATCTAGAAACATTGCCACTGCTGCAAATTTTCTGCAAATATTGAAGATCTGGAACTATAATCACCTCTTCATCAGGTTCTTCTTGACAAAGTCTCCACCTCTTTTCTTAGAGGACTGAACTTCAAACAAAAGGAAGTTCTTTCACATGTAAATTTATTTTTGAGTTCCTTTCACCAGCAGAGCACCACAGATCTTGAAATTAAACAGGTTCACTGCAACAATTATCTTTCTCCAGGCTTAAGATCCTTCAAGATTTGAACTAAATTCAAAATAGAAAACAATAATATGACTCTATTTTTTGATTCTTCAGTGAGAATTTTCTCAAATTCTCCCTAGTAGAGTCACCATTTTGTTGGTGACTCAGATGGGAAAATAAGATGTCACACTAATTTTCAACCTCGAATTACAAACAATAGATCAGGATTGGAATGATTCTTTGATAAGACAATCTGCAACCGGACTTCTAAGTGCATTCCCTAGTAGAGTCGCCATTTTGTTGGTGTTTTTTCTTGTAAATTAGGTTTGTCTCCTAATCTACCTATGGAATTGCTAATTCCAATCAAGGGCAAGTCGGAGGACTTGGACCAACTGATGACGATTTTAAAATAACCTCCTACACTTCAGGCTCTGCAAGACCTAGGAGGGTGATCCCTTTAGCAATATCAACAAATTGAAAGACATACATAACAAAATATTGCTCAACAAATAATCTCATTTAATGACTCAACATAATAGGATAATATGTCATAGTATTCCTATGACATATGCTAAAGCAATTACACTATCCTATGAACAAAAGGCAATAATAAATTCACCTTGTGCTTCATTAAAGCAATTACATTATTCTCATAATAGAAGGAAACAACATATATCACTCTAATGTAGCGAATGTGCATGAAAAGACTTAGATAATCTTATTATTGAATCAAAAAGAATAGTACATCTCACAAATGGAGATAATTATCAGCTAAATATAAACATTAGAACACAATTCATAACAAACACTTTAAGATTTAATGACTCAATTACATTTTTCCCAGCTATACAGTTCTACCCAGAGCTTCTGCCTAACTTGTAGAGCTTTTAGAAATTGGAATCCTAACCTCTTCTTCCAAATGAGAGAAGAAAAGAATAAAAGAGAAACAGAAGTAGCCCTAAGATCAGTCTGATTTGTAGATGCCATCCAGAAACTCAATCCACCATTGATCAACAAGCTACTCAAAACCTCTCTCATCTCTTTCTAACTGAATTTGCCTCTTTATCTACCTTTGTTGTTAGTTGCCCTTCAATAGAAAAAATGCCCACGTGAAGAATCTTCAAATTCACCCAGTTGCTGGAAAACAACTTTGCCTATGCAAACTTTATCCTTGCCTTTTATTTGCTACAAATTTCCTTCACCCTCAGTAGAAAATAATTCTAGACACTTCAACTTAAGATATCTTAAATTTACTTGGATAAATTATTTTGTCCATATCCATATCCCTCACTCCACATTTAAAAGCACTGCCTTTAAATAAATAAAGTCTTCAAATATTTAACATGGGACTCAAAAAATAGTACCTCTGTACCATTTCATCCATTATTTAAAATTCCTTTAGTTTAGCATTCGGGGCATTTTAAATATCTCATAGGTAATATTTATTTCTAAAGAACTTTCTTTTCAAACAAATGGAAGGATTTGTTTTATCGGTCCTAAAAAATAATTTAGGGGCCCACCACAATCTCTTCCCCATCCTGTGCAAGCACTTTATTTAAAATATTTGATTTTTAATGAATCAAGAAAGACTTCCAAAATTTTGTCATCGGGCAAATTTTAACCTTCAAATATTTAACCGAAGACTTTTAAAGGTTAAAAATATGGGCCCACCTCGTGGGCCCTCCTACTCATCTCACAAGCCCACCACTTTGTGAGAAATGAAGTGTGAGAAATTTTTTATTGCAAAATGGTGGGCGATGGTGGAGATTATGCTGCATTCGGTCTCTATCTCCAGCCGTTGGATTTCATTTTTGCCTCTTTCTCTACATTCTGCCCTAATTTTTCATCATGCTCAACTGCTTTGCTTCAATGGCGGCATCATTTACTTGAAAATCTCTGAGGTTTTCTTCAACAGCCATTGAGCTTTCCTGATTTGAAATTTCTAAGGGATTCTCACCCAAATCTCATTAGTTGTGTATTCTCGAGCTCTGCATTCACGCAACAATGGTGGCTATTTTCCATCGAGCACAATGGCTACAAGTTTGTACGGCTTCCAACACCTTCACCTGGTGCATGCCTTGCAGTGATGGCATTCATGCTAGTGCCTCTCCTTTAGGGCTCGAGCATGTGTGGCATTGTTGACTTCTCCCTGCGCATGGCTTGGAAGTCTCTAAATCCTTTCAAACAAATGCATTTTTATCAGCCTTCATCTCCATGCTTTGGCGTGGACAAAAGATGGTGAAAGCATTTATAGAGTGCAATGTTATAGCTGCCAAATACATTTACCTAAAGTTTCTAAAACATTTTCAACAGTCCATCTTGCTGCATATGCACGAAATTCACCTTAGTCTAACCTCTACTCTTGTTCGCTGCCAAAATCCTCCATATTCATGCTGCCACAATCCCAATTGCATTTTCCTAAAAGCTTCAAAGGCATTTTTCAACAAATGCATTTTGTACATATCCTGCTATTTTTCGGGCCCGGGTTTTTACATATACACATTGCATTTGCTAAGAAGTTTCAAACAACTTTTCAATACTTTCATTTTGTCTTATTTTTTGCTCTATTGGCAGCGCGCCTTCAAGCAATCCATACGCCTCTTCAGGCCAGTGTGTTGGTTGGTTCCATAGCGTTCCATTCTTTATGTTTGATGGATGCCCAAATCTTTAAATGCATTGCTCCTCATATGATGTGTGCCTTTTCATTTGCTTTAGAATTTATCCAACCTTTCAACAGCTCCATTTTGTATGTTGTATGTGCCCTCCATCAATGGTTTCATCTCCTTGCTCAAAATGTGGTGGCAAGGATGGAAGTCCATTTACCTATCACATCTGTTTATAAGTTCTTGTGGCCCTTATGCTATGGTGGTGCCACCAATTGCAACGCACCACTTCCATCATAGTTGCCAACATTTTCTGAGGCCTTTTCAACATATCATTTCACATAGTGTGTTGCCTTTGTGTGTTGATGAATACACATAACCGTCTGAAACTAGCCTATGCCCCTGCCTTTAGAAGGCTGCATTTTGTTCATTCTTCAGCCATACACTAATTCGAGCCTCTTCCTTGCTTTATTGTTGGAGTTGGGAAGTCTCTAAAGCATTTTTAATACTTACATTTTGTTCAATGAGAAGCCATTCATGGCTTTCTAAATGCCACATTAATATTATTCCTCTGCCATTTGAATCGGTGGCTTTGTTTTTTTTTTTTTGTCTTTTTGAAATATGTCCCTTATGCTTGTGTTCTATAGCCACGACATTTAATTTTTCCATGCATGTTTTTGTATTCACTTTGATGGTTTACAAAGCATTTTTCAAGAAATGTATTTTGTGCATTCCCTGATGCGTAGGTTGCTTATGATGAAGTGCATTGCATCTCCTCCCAGCTGGCAACAACATCCACATACATATTTCTTTTTACCCTTCATTGTTAGTTTTCCTTTTGAAGCCATAGAACAGAAGGCAACAAACTTGATGTAGTTGATTTGGCTTATTCCTTTGAAGTTGACTCTTCATTTTACTTAACAACTCTTGATTAAAAAATAGTGATCGCATTCCCAACCTGAGCCATGGCTACAACAATACTTTATATAATTGATTTTCCTATTCAATAGCATATAAATGTTCAAATCATTTAATCAAGATTGAGTAGTGTTGTGATTCTCATCTCATGGCATTCAAAATGAAGCATCACTTTTTCATTCAATGGGAAAAACTGGCATGCCCTTTGTTACAAAACTTGTGAAGGGCTTATATCTTCTCATGTTTGAGAATCTAACTAATCAGCAACAATCTATATTTGACATGAGTTTCTAATAATGCACTCATAGGCCATGGACCAATGTTTAGAAAATGTGACTTACTGATCATATTTGGACACTTAAGTGCTATCCTTAGGAGTTCTTCCTACATGATGTATTGCAAACTAGAATTCAATTGAAATGACCATTGATGGATTCTCATATCCCAGTTGATCAAACTCACGATTTACAACCATATAGCAATGTGAAGAATGTCAGGTCCCATGTGGGTCTGACTAATTTTTTTTTTGTTTTTAGACAAATTTCATGCTCAAATTCATTTGTAATTTCCTCTGGATGCATTTGGAATGAAAACGTGAACTGAGTTTGCATCAAAACTTGCCTTTGGGCACATTTGAAAATCAGTGAAAACTGGCCAAGCTGGCTCTAGAATCAGCCAAAGAAACTAGTCAAATGACCTTATTAAGACATAGAAACCTGCTGGAATGTAGACATTCCTCCCAAAAATATAATGAAAAAGACAAATCAAAGGAACAGATAATGAGGCACAAGTTATTCGATGTCAAAGTTTCTTACTCAAAACTTTTTGCAATAAACAACTATTCTGAACCAATTAAAACTCAAGAGATCACCCTGTTGCAAAAATATCAAAGCAACTCCTGGCAAGCTGCCATTGGACACAGTGGATCACTTTGGTACATTGAGCACGTGTGCAGAAGGGATTATCCTGAATCACCACCTATCAAAAGTTATTGACACTTGAAGTACGCCTCTCAGAAAGGATTCAGTGTAAAACTGAGGAAATTCCATTTGGTTTCGATCTGCTAAAAATAGCAAATCAACTTGTGAGGCCCTGAAAACTGACATGTGAGCTCATTTTGGTATGGAGAATATAGAGAAACAATCATTCTCTCTTGACGATCAAATGGTGCAAAATCCAAGCTCAGACAGGAGGCAACTTTTTAGAACTAAATGTTTCCAAACAGCTGAACAGTGATAAAACCCTTCAGCTTCACTTTTTGAAACCCAATCAAAACTCATTGTGAGAAGCTGAAAACTAACATTTAGGTTCAAATAGGACATATGAGTGTGTTTGCAAAGGGATTTTTCTTGGAAATCAATGGGCTTCAAATTATGACCCTACAAAGTAGGTCATTTAGGCAAGTTCATTAGGTGCACTCCTAAAAGTGCAGAGGCAAATTTTCAAAATGGGCATCTCAAATTTGCAAAATTTGAGAGTGCCAATAGTTTCTTTGAAGTAAATGCCAAAAAATGGAAAGTCTGCTTTGAAATTTCGTCAAGTATATCTTTTAGTTTCACTTTTTTGTCTTTCACTTGTTCTTGTTTTCTTTTTCCAAGAAGTATTTCCCAGATACTGGTGTTATGTGTTTCTCTTTCAAAGGCGTTCTCAAAAGCCTCAACCCTGGTGGTCATCACTAATTGCATATATTTAATGGTGTATACCATGTATATAATCAACATGAAATATAACTACTATGTATAATCACCACACCATCTTTCTTCTCAAATAGCGAGCCAACTCAAAAATCTAGGTGTTCATGATTTGAACCATAATCCATAATGATTACACCTTTATTCTAGGAATTAATGTGAAATAACAGCTAATTAGTGAAGGTGGTGAACTACCAATGTACTTGGCACCACCTCAAGCATGCAACTTCTTTTACAACACTCCACTTTGCATCATATTGCAAATTTACTAAAGACATTGTATTCATGAAGCTAATTTGGCACACAAAGAGAGTTAAAATTTTGAGAAACTAAGTCATGACTACCAAGGGTTTTGAAGTTGTGTTTTGAAGAATCACCATTTTTAACAAAAACCAGGTATGTTCTGAATAACTAATTTATTGATAAGAGTTTTTCAAGCTAGAAATCTTCGATAATTGTATTTTCCCATTTTGAAATTGGAATGTTAATTTTTCTATGATTTGTTAAATTTGATCAAAGAATGAATTAAAAAATTTATGAAACATAAGTTTTGCTTAAATTTAACCCTAACTCTCACACATAGACAAATATTTTGAAAATTGAAAAGCACATTGTATCCAAAATGAACACTTCTGACACAAGAGAAAAAGATGAATTCAAGTACTAAAATTCATAGGTAGTACCCATTAATGTGATGGTCATAGATACCCACATGGGATAGTCTTCTGACATTGAGATCCATTCATGACTTTTTGAAGAGAATGCTACCCAATGCACCAAAAATACCATATCCAATGGGTGACTTCCTACAAGATGGTTTCCTCCAGCAGTGAAAGCTCCAGAATTATTCATGCAATACATAAACTATTATAATCCAATCAAAAGGATTGTTGAAAAGGAAGGAATAACTTATGCAAACTTGTCTCAAAAAGGAATTATGTGTACATTTGGTCTCCCCTCCTGCACACAGATTTTCAATGTTGACCTAAAATCCAAGGCCAAGACATATAAGAGCATTGAACAATGTAACAAAGAAATTATGAGCACCCAATGGTTCCAACAATCAATCACACCACATACCAAGGTAATTCAAAGGTTTATTTTTAAACAATTGATACAAGACATTATAACTTTTTTGACTAGAGTAACTGGTTTGAGAGATGCAAGCAAATTTGAACCCTAGATGCTCATGAGAATATCTCAAATGATAGGAGGTCTTGTAGAATTCTATTGGGGAAAATTGATAAGTGACAAGCTGCATGAACAGAGTACTACATTCCCCAAGACTAGATGTTTCTACATGTTACCATATGTTATTTACTCCTATGCTATGAGAGCTAGTAAACAAGGATTAAAACAAATTGGTACTCTAGGCACACAAGTTGGCAATGGCTTGATATATGCACATTTACCCCAAATCACTGTTCACGGGTATAAAGGTGATTACCTAAAATTTAATGATTTTTTCTCCATGAAACTGTGGAGAACAATGGAAGGTGACAAATCTAAGAGATTATCCCTTGAAGCACAAAGATCCATTCGGCCTATGGGAGGTTGGTACATATAGTTTCCAACTTACTCCTACATCAGAGTGGAGGGATTTGTTGGACACTCATTCATGTTGCCCAAGTATCCTACATATAAAATTGTTTTATTGTAATTCGTGAGACAGTTAAATCCATCTTAGGTTCTTTATAGCCATGCTCGCAAGAAGGCCTCTTTTAAATTTTCCATCACAATAGGGAACTATAAGTGTAGTGCAATCAAAGTAACTAATCTATGTGAGGATTAATTGAGGACCTACCATTTTGAATAATTTCCACTCCAAAGAGTGTATTATTATATTGAAGGAAATATTTCTAGAAATATAGCTAGTATTCATGCTCATGTACCTGATTTAGAAGATTATTGGCTTAATTGGGAAGATGAGCACGTGGTTAGAAGGAAAAAGTATGAAAGAATGAATTTAGGGTTTTCTTGAATGACAAAACTCTATGACATCCTAGACCAATTGGAAAAAGATGATGATTAAGTGTTGAATCAGTTTTACAATGATGAGAGGGTATATGATGAACCCATTCCAAACCCAAGTGTTGATGACAAAGACATGACATCAATTGATGATTTTACTAGGCCAGTCCTAAGGTATACTCAACACTGGATTAATGATTTTTTTAAAATTTTAAGAGAAAGAGGAATTCAACCCATCTACTCAGAAGACAAAATAAGAAAACAAAGAGATGAAACTGCTTTTGAAAGTGGAGAGCCTACCAAGAAGAGAATAAATACTAGTAAGGTTACTTCGGGTGTTATAATTGAAGAAAAAACCCCTGAAGCAATAAGACGGGAAGTTCCCACTCAATTATTAGAAAGAAAAAATATTTAGAGATAGGTAAATACAAATCAAAAGCAAGACAGGTAAAGGTGCATCTTCTTCTACAACCAAACTTAGAACTAGAATATCTATTGATGAAGGAATAGGATTAATGAGGAATGTTGGTACAAAAAAAAGGTCTACATCTCAAAGGGCTACAACATTATTCACTTCTCCCCCTTCTGTTAATATGGATAGTAAGAAGCAAGCACTAGGTAGGACTCCTATGGGTTTAGAGGAAATTTATGAGGAAGATGAGGCCAGGATTAAGGAACAAGTAGATATATGGGATGCTATGTGGTAAAAGGTAAAGGAAAAGAAATCCATAGACAAGCCCATAGTACACCCAATGGTAGATGAAATTCAATATATGAGCTATAACCCCATAAATATTGAAGAAGAAGAATTTATTCAAGGACGCTCACCTTAGAGACAGGAAATCCTAGCGTGCTTGAAATCAAAACAGGGGAAGATGCAAAGAAAAATCTTGCTGATAAGAGAGTTGTTGAAGACACTCTTGATTCTCAAATTTCTTTTGAGAATGTGCAAAATACTAATGAACACTCGAAGCTTTTTGAAGAATCAAATAAAGGCCATGTTGAAACTGAAATTGAAACTGAAACTCCAGAAGAAGCTACATAGTTCATAGGAGATGGAACTGAAAATGAATATAATCCTAGTGTAGTTGTAAATGAAGAACATAAGATTCAAAGAGAAGAATCAAAAAATATGGATAGAAAGGAAAATGTAAGTCTCCAAATAGAAGAGGTAGTGCTAAAATTTTCCAATCCCAAGTCTATGTCAAATGTTGCTAAAGAAATTCCCATTTTAGAAAATATGGCAAGTCAAACAGATGAAATTCATAAATCAAGTAATAAATAGAGAAAAGAAAGAGTTACAAAGGTACAAAAAGATGATGATACACCAGATTGGTTAATCATGGAATTAGCTTCTCCAATGGAAGTAGAAATATTACCTCTGAATCTCAATAATTTCATATAGGAAGTAAGTACTCCTAAACCTAGGTGCATAGCAAAGGCAAAACATGTCATACAAAGGAATACAAATGGTAATATAACTATCCATGTAGATACTCCAAAAAATGACAATGATAGAAATGAGATAATGCCTTAGGAGTATAAATCACAAGTATTAATCTTGGACACTCATCTTGGCAGCAAGAACTATAAGAAATAAAAGTGAATTTAAATGTAATTATTGCCAGAGTACAAAAATATAAATAGAAGAAAAAGGAATTAAAAGAATGAGTTTCTACCTTGGAGCATTTTATCAAGTCACTGGCTTTATCTAGTTAAGATCAAGTTGAACTGTTGCAACATCTGGTTCTAATGTCACAAGAGAAAGTAGATGCCATTGTTGCAGTTTGTCATAAAATAAATATGTTTGAAAAAGGGATTGAATACTCGATAAATTAGGGAGATGAATTTATTACTGTGTGTGAGAAATGTTAGTATCAAAATGAGATAACAAAAACACACCAATGCAATATTAAACTAAAAAAAGCTAAATAGAATGAAATCAAAGAAATCAAATAGAGCTTCTTCAAAATTATTCCATTGTCCTCTATCTCCAATGATTTTCTTGAAGTTGCTGCTCTCATATTGTATAAGGAAAGCTTCTCAGAATGGAAACCTACAGAACGAGTATGCAAAGAGAGAGAATACTTCTCTATCCTATATGCCAATGGAGTGAAATGTTGGTTTGTGGATATGCATAGCGGCTGTACATTATGCACAGGGGCTGTGGATTATGAATGCTATTGAAACTATGATATGAGGTTGATAGGCCATGATATGGATTGATAATATGCTAGGCTATGCTATGCTATGATTCTAGAGGCTATGGATGTTGGAAGGTTGATTGACTATAGTTTTCCTATATGCAAGCTTCTTCTTTTTTTTCCAAAGACCCGATAGTCCTTTTTATAGATTTTTACAAGCAAGAGCCTGGCTAGCAAAGATCAATGGCTATGAGATTGTCTGGTAAATTTGAATGGTAAGAGATGGAGAGGTTGAGAGGAATATGGAAGATGTTGGGAGGTTGGAGAGAAGAATGGAGGTTTGTCTTCAACCCATAAGAACAACTTTGCTCAGAAATAGAGAAATTTGTTAATTTCAGTTTTGAATTCATTTCACAATTATTGTAGATAATCCAAATTAAATAAATAAATTTATTTAATTTTATGTATTATGTAGGTTTGAGGATTTAAAATATTTTTGAAATATTTGTTTTTAAGACTATAGAAGACTCGATTAAATGTTTGGAATATTTAATTGCGAATAGACTATAGAAGAATTAATTAAATATTTAGAATATTTAATTGTGAATGGAATTTAGAGGATTTTTAAAAGAGAATAATATTTAAACTTTATTTGAATAAAATATTCAATCCAAGATTATATGATAATTAATATAAATAAATCACAATGTTTATTTAACTAATTAAGAAATGGATAAGAAAACTGATTTAATAAACTTATTTATTTAATTGAAATGAAAGAATAAACAATATAAATAAATTATTTAGATTTATTTATACACAAATTGAATTTAGAGATTTAACTAAATATTAAAAATATTTAATTAATTACTAGACTATTGTGATGTGACCATTTTTAGGTGTATACATTTTTCCCCTCTTTGAAGTGATGTGTTTTAGGCATTGCTTCAAAGAATTTTGAAATTTTCCCCAGATGTTGATTGTCGAATGTTGATAGGTAAATACCCCCTCAGACGATGAATCGATAAGATTTTGATTTTTGTGATTTTTATTTTATTTTTAGATTTGTTGGAATTTTTTGAATTTTATGATTTTTAAAATGTTGATTCATCATCCAAAAATTATGTTGTGAAGAAATTGATGTGGAAAGATGTGAGATGAAAAATTGATGACCTAAATTGCCCCTGCAAACTTTGTATTGATTGTTTGCATATTGTGATGCCCTGATTTGATGATGTTTGTCTGATAAATTTGTTCCCAAGGTTGTTGGAAAACAAATAGTAGCTGATAAATTTGCTTTCAAATTAATGAAAAACAAATAGTTGTCTAATAAGTTTGCTTCCAAGGTTGTTAAAAAAAAATAGGATTTTGATAAATTTTCTTTTCATGATGATGAAAAAAAATAATTTGTTGATAAGTTTGCTTCTAAAGTTGTTAAAAGCGAATAGGATTTTGATAAATTTGCTTTCCATGATGATGAGAAACAAATAGTTTGTTGATAAGTTTGCTTCTAAAGTTGTTAAAAGCGAACAATATTTTGATAAATTTGCTTTCCATGATGATGAAAAAAAAATAGTTTGTTGATAAGTTTTCTTCTAAAGTTGTTAAAAGCGAATAGGATTTTGATAAATTTGCTTTCATGATGATGAAAAACAAATAATTTTTTGATAAATTTGCTTCTAAAGTTGTTAAAACAAAAAAGGATTTTGATAAATTTTCATTTTCATGATGATGAAAAACAAATAGTTTGTTGATAAGTTTGCTTCTAAAGTTTTTAAAAACAAACATGATTTTGATAAATTTGCTTTTCATGATGATGAAAAAAAAAATAGTTTGTTGATAAGTTTTCTTCTAAAGTTGTTAAAAACAAACATGATTTTGATAAATTTTCTTTTCATGATGATGAAAAACAAATAGTTTGTTGATATTTAGATTTAATTGATTTGTTGTGATGATTTGATATTATATTGCTTTAACTTGATGATTCTTCCTATTCAATAAGAGAGATTAAGCATCTTTCAGTTACAGGAAAAATTCCCGTAGACATGGAGATTGATTCCACAGCTTGGAGAGGAAGATAGAGATCTGATCGAGGCATGCGGACTGACCTCGTTACTTGACATGCCTAAGGGTCATTAGGGACAGGTGGAGCAGGTCTATCAGGTATAGGTGGAGCAAGTTTATTAGGTGTAGGTGGGACAAGTTCCAGACTAGCACCATCAGAGGATAGCACTTCGTAGTGCTTTTTTTATATGATGTGTTATCAATTTTCTGTTGAGACGTCTGTATACACACTGATATGATCCCATTTTGGATGATGTTATGTCATGCACAGCTAAAATATTTGTATATTTTGACATTCATTTTTGAGATATATGATATGCAGCAATGATTTGTTTGTGCGATGAGTATGTCTATTTTCTATATGCATGATGTTTTATGTGATGGATTCATGATGTTAATGCTCATGATGTATATATATGCATGATTTTTAGATATGAAAATGAAAGTGCAATGTTATGATATGATTGCAATCTATTGATGAATGATTTTATGAATATGAATGTGAAATGATGGATGGTACAATTTATGAATGTCCATGAATGTTTTGATTATGATGTATGCTATTTTTTTTTATGAATGTCAAAATATACTCAGTCATTTATTGGAAAGATATGAAACTTTGATACTTTTCTAGCTTTTGGGAAAAAAATCTTATGAAATGCAAAATGCAGAATGTAACGTGAATGTAATCTACACTAACCATGCAGGGTATCTATACAATATTTCCATTATGAGAGCTTATTTGTGCTTTTTGTGTCATCATAGAGCATTGAAATGTTGAAAGTTAATATAGGCATCAAAGGGTATGTTAGCACTAGTAATGACCTGAATATTGCTTTCATGATTTTTGATATAGCAAGATAATACAAGAATCTAGGTATAATTGAATCGAGATGACTTGAGTATCACTTCCATAAACAAACAAGAGTTAACCTGTTTCCCATGCAAATTTTGAAATGTCATCAATGATACTTAGTAGAGAATATCTCACGACGAATTTGCATAGTACTAATGATTCACTCACAAACAACAAACAAAGAAAAATCATACTCCTTCCTTACTTTTCTAGTTCAATACATCATCGAATTGCTCCAGAGATATGATAGAAAATCAACCAACAATTCAATTTTTTCCTAAAGTATTCCAAACATTATTCAGATTAAGATCATCCAACTTGGTTATCAACATTGATGTTTGTATTTTCATTAACACTATTTTGACCATGTTGTTTGATTTCATTGGCATTGAGTGATCGTTTTGGTGTTGTGGTTGATTTGATGTGTCAATGTATGTTGCATTTTGTCAAACTCTCATTTGTCTATTTGTGATGTTCTAAAAGCTTGTTGCCCCTTTCTTGTTTAGTCTATGTTTCTACCCCCAGTGTAAACACAATCTAAATATTATGGATATGTACAAATTTCATCAAGCCATGATGAAACACAAGGATTCTCGTTGCATGATATGGATATGATAGATATGTACAAATGATAGATATGGATAGATGATGTCGTAAAGAAAAATGCAAGACAAAAGCTAATAGATAGAGGAGCCCATTTTGATCACAAGTAGCACATGTTTTCCAGGTTTTCACCACTCGTTTTTATTGCACTTTTTTTAGATCATGTGAATTTCTTCAGGACTTTTTCTGATTTTTATGTATTTTTTTAGGAATTTTTTTTATTTTTATGTATTTTTTTAGGACTTTTTCTATTTTTTATGTATTTTTCTAGGACTTTTCCTATTTTGATGTTTCATAAATAGAACTTCTTCAAATGAATGTTGTTGATTGGTTATTCAAACAAGTCCCCTTCTGATGTAGATAATTGATATGCTCTAGAACCATATGTTGCAATGATGACAAATGGACCAAGCCAATTTGGTTCAAATTTTTCTTTCTTTTCTCTATCTTGTTGATTTCGTGGATTTTCTTTCAAGACTAAATCACCTACTTGAAATTTATGTGGCTTAACTCTGTGATTGTAGCTATAGGACATAAGTTGTTGATAGCCCTTCAAATGATCAGTTGCATCTTGACATCTTTCATCTAACAATTCTAGCTCTTATAGATGAGATACTTGATAGTCTTCATCATTTATCACTCCTTTTAGTGAGACCCTAAGCGAAGGTATTTCAACATCTAATGGTAAGTTCACTTTTGCTCCATATACCAAGGCATATGGGGTAGCTCCTATTGGTGTGTAGATGCTAGTTCTGTATGCCCATAAAGCTGGATTTAACTGGACATGCCAATCACAACCGACATCATTTACCGTCTTCTTCAAGATCTTCAAGATTGTTTTGTTTGAAGCTTCTGCTTGACCATTTCCTTGTGGATAGTAAGGCGTAGAGAACCTGTGTTGGATGTGAAATATTTCACAAAGTTTTTCAACATCCTGATTCTTGAAAGGCCTCCCATTATCAGTGATGATAGAATTAGGAATTCCATATCGGCAGATGATGTAATTCAGGATAAATGAAGAGATTTGTTTGTTGGTCACAGTCATCAAAGGAATAGATTGGATCCATTTTTCAAAATATTTTGTAGCTATGATGATTAATTTTTCAACAAGATCTAGTCCCCACTGAGAAAAAGGCAATGTTGGAGTGAAAGGCTACAGTTCCTGTGCAGGTGCATGAATAAGATTCCCATGGATCATGCATTTAGAACACTTCTTGATAAAATTAAAAGATTCTCTCTCCATGGTAGGCCAATAATCTACCATTCTAACAATTTTTTTGGCTAAGGTTAAACCACTTGAATGAGTTCCACAAATACCACCATGAACCTCTTGTAAGGCTTGTTCAGATTCATCATGTTCAAGACATCGAAGGAGTGTACCATCAAGACCACGTCGGTAAAGGATATTGGCGATCAAGGTATAACGGGATGATTGGCATATGAAATTCCTTTTTTGGTTTCAGGATAAGTCCAGAGATAAGATGTTATTTTTTATATAGGTATAAATCTTGCCATATAAAGGTGAATTAGAACTGGTTAAATGGCATATGACTTGGGTCTCAGGATTATCATAGGCAGGAGAAAGCAATTGTTCCACCAAGAATTCATACCATTTTTTATTTTTTGATAATTGTAACAAGGAAGCAATTGTAGCCATTACATCTGCAACTTTATTATCAATCCTTAGGATTTGTGAAAACTTAATTGTCACAAAATACTTTTTAAAATCATCCACCATGTTCTTTTAAGGTAGCAGTTTATCATCTTTAGTCTAATAATCATCATTGATTTGATTAATGACAAGTTGTGAACCATCGTAGACTTGTAACTCTATAATCCACCATTCCAATGCTATCTTCATTCCTATGAGCAATGCTTTATATTCAACTATGTTATTTGTGTAGGGAAACATCAACTGATATGATTTTGGGATGGTATGTCCTTCGGGTGTAACAAAAAAAATCTATGTCCCCAAGCCATGTTGCATGTACGATTCATCAAAGTACAGTGTCCATGATTTCTTAATTGTTGATGTGAAGACGTTTGCATTCAGAAATTCAATGTGCATTGAGGTTTCTTCTTGTAAAGGTGCTTCAGCCAACTGATCTACTATGACTTTTCCTTTTATAGCTCTTCGATCTACATAGTGAAAGTCAAACTCACTTAAAATCATTACCCATTTTGCAAGTCTTCCTGTTAAGGTAGCTTTGCTTAAGAGGTATTTTAGTGGATCGATTTTGGTTAACAACTTAACTGTATGAGCCAACATATAGTGGTGCAACTTTTGAGAAGCAAACACTACTGCTAGGAAAGCTTTTTCAATGAAAGTGTAGTTTAGTTCATGACTTGTTAATGTTCTACTGATATAGTATATGGCTCTTTCTTTTCCTGTAGAATCCTCCTATGCTAGTAACGCTCCCAAATATACTTATGTTGCTGAAATATAGAGTATGAGGGGATTTCCTAGAACTGGTGGAATAAGGACTAGTGGATTCATGAGATATTGCCTGATCTGATTAAATGTTGCTTCACACTTTTCCTCGAATTTGAATGGGACATTTGTATGCAATAGATGTGTAAATGGTAAGCTTTTGTCTACCAGTTGAGCTATAAACCTCCTGATGGATTGTAGTCATCCTTGCAGTGATTGAAGCTAACTGATATTTCGTGGTGGCGGCATGTCCATTTTTGGGTTGTACTTTTTTCTGGATCAACCTCTATGCCCTTTTCTGAAACAATGTATCCTAGGAGTTTTCCAGATTTAATGCCGAAGACACATTTCTTTGGATTGAGTCAAACATTGAACTTCTCCATTATAATAAAAATCTTTGACAAGGAGATCATTGACATAATCTTCCATGAATGTATGCATCATATCATGAAAAAATTGTTGTCATTGCCCATTGGTATGTAGATCCTGCATTCTTTAACCCAAATGGAATTACGTTCCAGCAATAGGTACCCCAGGGGCATGTGAACGTTGTTTTATCTTGATCCTCTGGTGCAATCTTTATCTGGTTGTATCCTAAAAATCCATTCATTAATGAATACATTGCATGGCTAGTAGTTAAATCAACAATCATATCTATGTTTGGCAAAGGGAAGTCATCTTTGGGACATGCTTTGTTCAAATCTTTCAAACTTGTACAAATTCTAATCCTTCTATCTGGCTTTAAAATAGGTACGATATTGGAAATCCATTTTGCATATTCAATAGACCGAATGAATCCAACATCTAAAAGCTTCTTTAACTCTTCTTTAACCAATAATGCAACATGTGGATGCATTTTTTATAAGTTTTTGCTTCACAAGTTTTTCCCATGTGTTTATAGATAAATGATGCATTATTAGATTAGCATCTATCCCTGGAATATCAGCATATGACCAAGGGAAGTTGATTTGATTCTCCTTCAAGAACTCTATAAATTTTAGTACTTCTTCTACTGTTAATGATGCTGCAAGTTGCAAGATTTTTGGCTGCTCTGTTGTAACTATGTTGATTGATTCTATTGGCTCAATTAGAATAGAAGATCTTTCTTGATAATTTTTGGGAAGACTGTCAAGTTTCTCATCCTTCAGTGCCTCAAAAAGGTTTTCACCGTTAGATTTTCTCTTTATTTTTCTCTTGTTGTAATCTACCACAACCATTTTATTTTTCACTAATAGATCTATCATTTATTTCATTTATTTTGTAGCTAAGAGACTTGACACCCTCCCTATCAAAATCTTGAGTATGAGATTTTTTGATGGAACACTTGTTTTCCTGATTATATGAACAAAGGAAATTTACAATATCCTCATCATCATGGAATGTAGGGATATGGATAGGTGCATCATTGTCCCAATCAATAAGTTCTGGATAGACTAAAGGTATGGGATCATTAGGTTGGGTAAGGTCTTGAGCTATCAAAGTCATGATATGATTGTCATTTTCATGATGGACAAGATCTATGATGTTATTATCCTATTGATTATCAATCTCGTTAAAATTTGAATCATCCTCACTTGAGTCATCGTCATATTGCTGTTCAAATTCAAGTGACTGTGTTCCTAAGCCTTCTCCTTGTATGAGAATGGGTGCATAGTTGTGTATGGTATCAACTTGTTTGTCTCTCCAAAATTAATTGTTATAGATGGTGTCTCATTCATATTCATTGGAATCAATGTCTGAACTATTCTACAATTGGAAAACTGATCCATAAAAAAATTGTAGAGTGACATTTTCATGGGGTTTATTTGAAATTCATCCTGCTTCATAAGTTTGTTGTTTTGCTGCGAAGTTGACTCTTTTGTATCTTTACCATATCCAAGTCCTATTTTATCCTTTGGATGTATTGAAATAGGTTGAATTAGCTCAATGATTCCTTCTTTTCTTTTTCCTATAGGACCATTTCCTTCATAGCGCATTCTTTGCATGATAGTATACCCTTTACCATATTGTTCGGTAGGTAACTTGATGTGCAAGAGAGATTCATCTTCATCTTTTTATAGCCAACTTAGGATGTCCCTATCTTTGGCTTGATCCTTGGTAGTGTTAGCTTTAATGAATTTTCCATCAAACTTTGTGATTTACACAGAAGCTTCGGATGTACAGGCTATTGCAATCTTTTGATTTGATAGGGTTGGCTAACCATGTGACCTCAGAGAAGGAGGTAAGCTAGAAAGGAACAACGAATATTCGCATACTCCTTTGTCTTTTAAATGTAGCTCGGTGTCAATATTCTTTGTCAATTCTTGCAATTGGCCTTGTAGATTGGAAGAAGAGGCAGTAAGAGCCTCCGTATTGTGTGGCACAGAAACATCTTGTGTTTCTCAGAGATTTGAACAAGTTTGGGTGCTATTGTAGTAAGCTCAAGTGTATAGTTTTTTTTTGTCTATCATATGGAAACTTGAGGCATTGATGATATGATGATGGTACCACTTGCATATCATGAATCCATGGATGACCCAAAAGTATGTTATAGGAAAGATCACGATCTAGAACCTAACAAAAGATACTTTTCACAACAGGTCCCACTCTGATAGGTAGCATTATTAGTCCTTTAGAATCTCTTTCTTCATCATCATATGCCTTGATAGTTATTTTCCTTCGTGGATCAATGAAATTTTCTGATATTCCTCAGGCATGTATTAGCTTTAAGGTATGAATGTTTAAACTGGCTCCTCCATCTATCAAAACATGTCAGATTCGGTGTTTATGGATCATGAATTCAACATAAAGCAATGAATTATGCGGATGTGTCATGGAGGTATCATCTTTTTCAGAGAATGAGAGAAAAGTGGGGGAATACAAATGTCCCATCATGGCTTGAATTTTTTCTACATCCAAATCAATATCGACGGTTGTGTTTACAAGAGCTTCTTCCAAAATATTCTTTTCTATGGGGGATATTTTGAGAAGTTCAAGGATGGATATTTGAGCTGATGTTTTTCTCAATTGATCAACTAGATTATAATGACCTGGAGGAGGAATAGCTGCCTTAAATGAACTACATTTTAGGACTACTTTTTCTTGTCCTCTCGTAGTCACATTAACCTATTGATATTCTTTTTTTTCCTTGATTTTGATAACATTAACCCGTTGATCATCTGCATAGATGTGGCGGATTATGTTGTCTTCAACATTATTGATACTTTTTGCTTTGGTGTCTGATGTTTCCCCCTTTTGATGGTTTGGTAAATGATCTTTGAATGCTTGATGATCGTCATTGGTATGATGTACTTCAATTGTGATGGTTCCATTGTCAATCAAATCTTGTACTAGATTTTGCAAGGCTTGACAATTATTTGTTATATGACCTTTACATCGATGATAATTGCAACAATACGAGTCATTCCATGATGGTGGTTTGACTCGTGGCTCATAATCTATTTGTGGTCGTAAGGTAATAACCTTATTATCGAGAAGCTCTGTGAGAGCAGACTCAAGAGATTGACCCAAAGTGGTAAAATTTCATCGATTTGAAAAGAATGGGGGTCTGGATGGATTTGATGTTTGGGTATTTCCAAGATTGTTATTGAAATTACCACGATTATCCTTGGTATTTTTATTGTTCATGCTTTCTTGGTTGGAGTTTTGTCCTTGTTGATTTTTATTTCCTTGTTGGGTGGTCTTTCCTTGTTGGTTGTTTTGTGGAGCACTTGATAGGTTGAAGATAGATGATCTTGTTTGTAGATTGTTTGCATCCACTATACCATCATTGACAAAAAAATAATTTCTATTCCAAAACCTTGTTTTATCATTGTTGTTATGGTTGGATGAACTTGGATTATCAATTTTTATTACTCCTCTTTTCACCAAGGCCCCTTCCATGGTAATTGTGTTTTCAATCAATTTTTAAAAGTTAGGAGGATAATGAAGATTAAGCCTGTAGCTTAATTCTTGATCTAGGCTATTGATCAAGATATCCATCTTTTCTTTTTTAGGAATAGGATGGGAATATCACGCAAACAATCTTCTCCATCTTTGCAAAAATGTAGTGAAAGATTCCCCTACTTTTTGTTTCACTTTACAAAGATCAAGCATCGTTATTTGGTGTTGGATGTTGTAGGCTGCGTATTGTGATATAAACTGATTTATTAACTCCTAAAAGGTTTTGATAGGGGGAGTGATCTTGGAAATCCACTCCATGGATTGTCCACCCAAACTTTGTGGAAACAATCGCATTAAGTAGGTATCTTCATAAGCGAATTCTAGACTCATATTTCGAAAATCTCTCACATGTTCAATGGGGTCAGTTTTTCCATTGTACCTATCAAATTTAGGGATTTTGCAATGGTTTGGAAAAGGGATCATTTGAAGACTCCTATCAAATGGATAAGGAGATATGTCATCCAAAACACACTTCTTTGTTGCACCCCCTTGCATTTCCTTTATTTTCCCTTGTAATTCTTTTATTTGTTGAG
This sequence comes from Sequoia sempervirens, assembly GCA_007258455.2. Classification (NCBI taxonomy): domain Eukaryota; kingdom Viridiplantae; phylum Streptophyta; class Pinopsida; order Cupressales; family Cupressaceae; genus Sequoia; species Sequoia sempervirens. Next base: position 33,282,873 of record VDFB02358134.1, on the reverse strand, counting down.
TAAGGGCACTAAAATCATTAGGAGGAGTTTTAGGATTCTCTTTAATCCCTTCTATATCAAAATAAACAGGTAACTTAGCTCCTTGATTAGCTAATGAAAGGAAATATCTTTCTTTCTTTCGTTCTAAAATCCTCTCCATAAAAGTATGGAATCGTAGATCCTGCTCTACTTCTTGAAGCTTTTCTTTTGTTATCTCTTCAGTATGAAATGGATTCTCTTCTTTCTCACTAATATCACCCATTTTTTTTGTGGTACTTTCTCTTTCATATTTTTCTATGTGCTTTCGAGATCTGGTGACAACAGGCATAAGCTTTGCCTAAAATTCTACTAACTTTTGATCAAAAGAATGAAATAGTGCAATTTTTTATGGATATGAAAGTCAGGATAGAATGAAGATTCTATGACTTAAAAGATTTCTAGTCTTTAGCTTGTGTTTTCCCTGATTGAAAAGATGAAAATCCTATTGGTGGGAAATTAAGCAAAAGATCAAGAAAAAATGATTTTGTACTTTATGATGTTTGATCGTAGCTTCGTAAAAAAATGGATTTGTGAGAAATGCATAATGTGATTGAGTTCTCTATTGCAGAAATTGATTCAGACAAGTAGAATATTCAGTTGCAGGTTGGGGAATATAAGAAGAATGAATACGTTGATTTTGGTTGTACCTTTGAGAAAGGGCTCTTCTTTGAAAGAAAGCTCGTGAGTATAACGGTTCTACAACATAATCATCAGTGAAACCTCTAACACAGTCATGATATCAATGGATAAAAGTTCTATGTTTAAGTAAAACCTTTTGATACAAGAATCGTCTTTTCTTCAATAGTTTCTTGTAGCTAAGTGGTTTCTTTAGCTTTTTGATTCATTTGAGAATGGATTTCTTAACAAAGGTTGCAGATTTCCAATCTATTAGCATGAGAGTAATCAATGTAATTGTGAGTTTTGGATGATCTTTTATCTAAATTAGTGTGACTGAAAACACAACAAACACCTTGAAAACAATTGTTTTTAAGTCCTATACTAATCATTAAGTGTATGATGAAAATGTTTTTCAAAAATTGTTTTCATAGGTTTTACACATGATAGATAGTTCAAGTAGACTCACTCTTAGTACTCAAGTAGGTCACCATAACAATCAATAGCCCACATCTTAGAATTGTGTGGAATCACATAGTCATGTCACCCCCGAAGGGGCACCTGTGTTTTTGTCTTTTCTAGGCACGTACTGAGAGTGACGAAAGTGGATACTGGATCCCCTGAGCCAATGGTCCTTGGAAGTTATATGGTGAGTATCTTGTGGGTAGATTCTTCCTTCCCCTGCACTATGATTATTATGATGTTTGGAAATTGACTTTGGCTAGATACTACACTAAGTTCATAGTAAGGGTTTTCATTCGGTGCGGCAATAATAACCTCCCTCGAGAGACCTCCCAACCTTTAAAACAAAGGCTTTGAGGATGGTTATCTTGCACACTATCGTCAAATAGAATTTTCATCAACCATCCGCATTTGACTAAAGTGGGTTGGAAAACTTGGCTTTAGTTGTTCCCACTTAGGTCATTCCCGTAGGGTGAGTACTTTTTCCCACTATGGTAGGCCTTCTAAAAGGTTTTAACAAAGCTTAAAATTTCATGAAATAGAATAGATGAGTCAGGCATTTTGATCACCCAATTAAGGGGACAGCATAGGCCTATCACCGTTTAATCATAGCAAGCAAGAGTTCAATTTTAAGCACAAATAAACAGTTTTCTATGCTAGGTGAAGATATTGCTTCACAAAGACATGGAGTTCTTTTTAGTCCAAAATATAAAATGAGGTGACTATCCTAGGATTCCTTCATTTTTGAATTAAGTGACTATCCTAGGATTGATTCATTTTTTTAATGCTCTTACTGGTTGCGGTCGCGTCGGATCTAGTCAAATTTTACTTAAGTCATAGATTACAGTTGTAGAGTTACAAATTCTATGCTAAGATAAAGAAATGTGCTAAAACAAACATCAAGAGTGCTAAAACATAAATGCTCTAAGGAAACTGCAAAGAGCGCTATGGAATCATTAAAGGGTGCTACAACATCATTAAAGGGCACTACAAAATCATTAAAGGGAACTACAACATCATTAAAGAGTGGTAAAATAGAGTTAAAGAGTGCTAAATTGAGTATGACATGCGCTGAAGCATGTTTGATGTGCTAATACGCTCTTCCAGCCATAACCTGTTAGAAAAATCTGTGAAAAGATGTTAAAATTAGGGCACTGAGCCCCACGGTGGGCACCAAAAATGTGTATGAGAAATGTTAGTATCAAAATGAGATAACAAAAACACACCAATGCAACATTAAACTAGAAAAAGCTAAATAGAATGAAATCAAAGAAATCAAAAAGAGTTTCTTCATAATCGTTCCATTGTCCTCTATCTCAAGTGATTTGCTTGAAGCTGCTACTGTCAGATTGTATAACAAAAGCTTCTCAAAATGGCAACATGTAGAACAAGTATGCAAAGAGAGAGAATGCTTCTCTATCCTATATGCTGGTGGAGTGAAATGTTGGTTTGTGGATATGCACAAGGGCTATAGATTATGCACAGGGGCTGTGGATTATGAATGCTATTGAAACTATGATATGAGGTTGATAGGACATGATATGGATTGCTAATATGCTAAGCTATGCTATGCTATGATTCTAGAGGCTATGCATGCTGGAAGGCTGATTGACTATAGTTTTCATGTATGTAAGCTTCTTCTTCTTTTTTCAAAGACCCGATAGTCATTTTTATAGATTTTTACAGGCAAGAGCCTGGCTAGCAAAGATCAATGGCTATGAGATTGTCTGGTAAATTTGAATGGTGAGATATGGAGAGGTTGAGAGGAAGATGGAAGATGTTGGGAGGTTGGAGAGAAGAATGGAGGTTTGTCTTCAACCCATGGGAACAACTTTGCTCAGAAATAGAGAAATTTGTTAATTTTCTATTTTGAATTTATTTCACGGTTATTGTAGATAATCCTTGAAATTAAATAAATAAATTTATTTAATTTTATGTGTTATGTAGGTTTGAGGATTTAAAATATTTTTGAAATATTTTTTAGGACAATAGAAGACACAATTAAATGTTTGGAATATTTAATTGCGAATAGACTTTAGAAGAATTAATTAAATATTTAGAATATTTAATTGTGAAAGGAATTTAGAATATTTTTAGAAGAGAAGAATATTTAATCTTTATTTGAATAAAATATTAAAGCCAAGATTATATGATAATTAATATAAATAAATCACAATGTTTATTTAATTAGTTAAGAAATGGATAAGAAAAGTGATTAAATAAAATTATTTATTTAATCAAAATGAAAGAATGAACAATATAAATAAAATTATTTAGATTTACTTATACACAGATTGAATTCAAAGATTTAATTAAATATTAAAAATATTTAATTAATTACCAGACTATTGTGATGTGACCATTTTTAGGTGTATACAATTACAGATGCAATAATAATGTACAAGGAAGCATACCACCGATCAGAGAAATTGAAAATATTTGAAGATGAATGTAGACTTCGCCAGGAGCAGGTCATAGATGAAAGGTGAAATATGGAAGTTCTCATACAAACAAATATCCAAGAGTTAATAAAAAATAATATAATATTAGAACCTAAAATTTCAATTCCAGGAAAGTGGAAGAAGCAATTGAAATTGGAAGGTGACATGTTAGTACAATGTATTGAAGGATTTGAAAGAGTCACCATTGAGTGCAGAAGATTAATGAGAGAAAATAAAGAATTTATTGAAGTATTGTCACATCAAGGCTTTGACCCTAAAACATCAGGGCAGGACGGGAAGGAAGCTAAAGCTTTTGAGGAAAGGATAGAAAGGATAAATAGAGATCATGTTCAATTGTTGATGAGGGAAGTCATCGATGAAATAATATAGTGCATAAATGTTATAGCCAAATATGAAGCAAATAAAGCATAGAAAAATAATATCATACTCCGAGTGACTGAAGAATATACTAGGCTTAAGCTTACTTGGAGAGAAATACAAAGTATTTCAAAGGAACGCATGCATCGAATATTAAAGGATTTCTATGAGTACCAATGAAAGAAAGGAGGAAGTTCAAAACAAGAGCCATAAGTGAATACAGAAAGAACTTGATACCGAATACTAGAAGTGTAATGGAATTTATTTCTTTTTTTAATTTGCAAGTTGATCCTGGTCGCGATAGGTGTTTCTCATTCCAGTATTTGAAAAATAAGCTAGTAACCTTGATGAAGATAAAGTGTTTGTGCTAAAGTATGGAGAAAAGCGTTGTTGTGGACAAAGTCAATGCTTTGACTTATTCTAGAATATTCCTTATGATAGTTGGCATATGCCATGTGACACACTTTAATTTGTTGTTTTTTATTTCTCTGAGATACTTTTAAGGTGAAATTATGAGTTCCTTGTTTCTATAAAAGGATACCTCCTCACACATTTTTATTTTAAGTTCAAAATTTGTGGATGTCGGAGGAGAAAAATATTCTTTTAGTTTTTGTTCTTTTTTCTTGTTTTATGAGCCATTCTGGCGTAAAAATTTGTATGCACATAGACATTAATTGATATCAGAGCTTTATGGATAGCTACTTATCTAAGTATCTTTTGTAGATGGTTTTGTAAGTTTTGTTGAACAAGACTATATGATGCGTCATTTAAGGGTGCATATAGAACCTATTCGGTGTCCATAAACAAAACCCCCTCTTTAAAAGCTTGCACCATTTTATACGTAGTTATGAAGAAGTTTGGTGAAATATAAAGTGGTTTGCTCCATTTTGATTAATTCTTTGGGGCATCCATGGAGAATAACTCAGAGAAACTTTTATTTTTTCAGTGGTTTTATATTTTACTTTAGATTAGATGTTTAATATTTTTGAAAATGTTTCAAAAAACAAAATAATTGAAAGGAAACAGTTTTATTGAAAATATTATATTTTCCATTGAATTTTTTAATGCTTAATGCTAGATTTACTTAAGTGATAGAAATAATTTGTGTTATTCATGAAATATTATGCTAAATATTTTGATTTCATGATGTCATTTGATGATAAAATGAAATTTTATGTGAAATTTTAGTAATTTTTGGCAAAGTTGGAAATAACTATAGTCCATTTGATATTAACAACAAATTGTCACATCATTACTCGAGAGCGACCCTAGTGGAACCATGATCTAGTTATCAAAGACTTGGGATTAAACTAAAGTCAATATTTGTTCTATAAATGTAGAATTCTCTCTTAGGTTGTCTTTGTTTTATATCTTTCAATAAAGATAGGCTCTTCGCGGTCTTTTCTGTGGATATTTTATTCGACCTGTTTACTATGAGTAAAACCATCATCAATAAGGTTTTGTCTAAAAAGCTAAAAAAAATTGTGCTCTCTTTCACCTTTAGGGTTTTGGACCTAAAAAGAGAGGCAATTTTTCACTCTTTACTCAAGGACAAACCCTTGAGATTTCAATGCAAAGAATATTGAAATCTTGCAAAGGGGTTGTACTAAAGGTTGAATGATATTTAATGAGGGGTTCACCACCAAGTTTATACTTGGAAACTAAAATAAAATGTAAGTTGCAAGATAAAACCCTAATTGAATGCAAACTAACTCTAAACAACCTAAAAATACAAGTAAAATGTGATAGAAAGCTATAAATCTAAAAGTGTGCATCTAGGAGACTGAAGAAGGCATATTGGAGGTCTAGAATTCTAGAAAATTTGCTATTAATGTTGACTGGGACTCATTTTATAGGCTAGAAAATTTAGTTCAATTTCTCAAAATATGTGAAGATACAGGTTTCAGCCAAAATGGTAGTTGGATCTATGAAAATCTTTGGCAGATCTGTATAGTGGGACTCATTCGCCAATAGTGGAGAATCAGTCCACTTCTACTTTTTCAGAAGTTTGGGACCTAATTTTGTTCCTCTTAGTCTACTCTACTATTTTTGACTGGTTTCTGGATCCAAAATTTTAAATTGCCACCTACAGAACTTCTCCAAGCTTCTCAAAGAATTGATGACAATTTTAGGGATTTTAAAACTCTTCTCCAACTTTGCTTCTTGATAAATCTACAACCTAGCCATGCAAATCACACACAAGAAGAGGGGGAAATTTTATGGGGCTAGGGAATAGGGGTTTTTCCTTTTTCAAACCCCCTTGTTGGTAATTAAACCTTGAAATGAAAACATATATGAATGGATAATGATGATGAACAAAAGACAATGTTGCAACCCACAAAACCCTAGAAATAAGGTGCTGCAATTGTGGTTCTTGATTCTTTCTTGAAACACTTGCTTGGATTATGAACTCTACATCACAAATAGTACAATAAAAAAATTATATATGAAATAGTTGACATGATGATTGGAACATGAAGAATGTTGTAAGATGCTTGATAATCTTCCCTTGAAATGCCTTGAATGCTCTTGTAAACTCTCTTGAATCCTAGGTGTTCAATATGAGTAAAAGAACCTTGTATTTATACTTAATTATGGAAGAATTCCTGAAATTACAACACTACAAGTCGACTTCAGATTGTTAGAACACAATGATCCACTGAGGGGGGTGAATCAATAGATATTAATAATTTTAGTTCTTCAAACCTTTTGCAAATTCAACCTTAACTTCAAATGTGTAGATTGAAATACTAATTGAAATAATAGCCACAAGCACAAGAGAGATCAACACATAATACAATATCTACGTGGAAAAACCAAGATGGGAAAAACCATGGTGAGAAATGTTGCTAGGATCTACTATCCTAATCCAACCTCACAAGCTTCAAAGTTCAGATACAATGTTTAGGGTTGCAACCCAAGGAAGAAAAAAACTCTGTGTTTAGAAGCTACAACTTCAAGTATGCTACTACACCCTATTCTGAGTAAAAATTAGTGCAAAATGGAGGCTACAACCTCGTACAATGTTTTGCAATATACTATGCATAAAATGGTTCTACAAAACTTGAGATGCATCAATACAACACATAAGCTCTTTCTTTCTCTCTCAGTTCTCCCTTACTCCATTGTAACTAGGTACACAAATTTTTAGATTTTTCTTTTTGTTACAGTTCCCCTTCCCTTGCATTCAAACACTCTCTTCACTCTCCATATCTCAATAATTCCCCTCATTCAATTCATATACATAGGAATCATTGTTAAGGTTTTTCACCTACTTCCATAATTGTCAGAGCATTGTGCCCAACACATACTATCTAGATCGTTAAAAATCACCATACCTCTACATTCAACCACAACATTTAATTATGATACAAAGAATTTTCCTTCATTCATTCTCTGCCAAACCCTAGAATCAAAGTATGCATTCAATGCATTCTCATGTTCATTCAATCTAATTTGATCTTCAAATCTCATTCGATCTTTAAACATTTTTCAAATTATGTCACCACTTAATAGATCAAATCTTCATTTACATGGTCGCTGAGATAGTTGGAAAAATTATTTCTTTCTCTTGTATCAGTTTTCAGACCACACCCTCATTTACATTTTTCATAGTTTTTTTAGATCTTTGCATTTGAACTCTAGCCATCAATCTATTCCTTCACACTTTAATCCTATTATTAGCATTCATTATTGTGTCTTTAAACCTTGACTGTTGGATAATCGGTCACTTAAACCACCATCATTGATCTATCATATCATCCAGTCATTGGGACTTCATTCAGACTCCCACTGACACAAGCAGTTCACACTGATATGTTTTCCTTTTTATCTAACTGAGACCACAACCTACATGTCATCTCCACATCATTCAGAACACCGATGTGAAATGACATATCGAGCATTAATTCATTGCCAACTATTAACCATCGTAACACACAGGTCTCACAATTGGCATCATACTCCTATCCAATTTCTCAAGTGGTTCCCACCAAGACACACGTCCACCACTTGTGCAATTCTAAAGATTCGAAAGGGAATCTACAATATTTTGAACAACTCTCTCAGAAAAGACTTAAATATTAACTCCTTTCAAAATGACTAAGTCACTTCAAGGAAAATAACAACACCCTATACATCATTCCAATGCGGGGTCCACATGTTGTGGGCATATTTCCATTTCATCGCCATGTCACAACTCAAACCCATCATGCAACATAGCTGCATCATCATTAAGGTTGGGTTCCATATTGAGTGCTTCCTTACTTTTTATCACTTCATTGCTTTGTCACCAAGTCGAGAAGTTTCAAAAATTAAGAACCCCACGACAAGGTTAGTAAAAATTAGAACCCTGCAATACCATTCAGTTTCGTTGACAACAAGGAGATCGCTAAGTTGGAAGGTTTCCAAACTTGAGAACCCCGCAACATAGATTATAAAATCTCTAAACTTCATGACTTCTTACAACTTTGGCCTTAGATTGAGAGCATGAACCAATGAGTGAAGACATTTTCATTAACATCATGACCTACCCAATACTTGGTTGAAAATATCTTGAGAAACCTAGTCAATATGCCAACAATCTACCTTACATGATTTTCACTTTTGACATCAATGACAACAATAGTCCAATAATCTCCTCCTCTGGCATTGATGGAAAAACTATAACTATTTGATTAGGCAGCACTGAAACTCAGCGCCAATTTGAATAGTGCACTACAACTCCTTGTATGACATACATCTCATCTCATGTGTTTAGCAACACATTTCTCCCCCTTTGACATCAATGGAAAAGGGTGCACTCCTCATAAAGAAAGGATTCAATTTTGAATGCTACAACCATCAAGTCATTAGAAATGCTCCAATTTTGAATTCTACAATTTTCATGACTTGATCACATTAGTCTTAACCAGGGTTGAATAATTGATCAATGAAGCTCCACCTGATACATGCCCTATTACCAGAGATTCGTGATATGAAGTCAGAAAAAACTACTTCCAACTTCTGCCTTAGGTATTCAAACTACTTTGTAGGAAGGGGTTTTGTAAATATATCAGCCACTTGTTCCTTGGTGGGAATTTACTCCATGTTGACTTCTTTATCTGCAACATTTTCTCTTATGAAGTGATACTTGATTCATATATGCTTTGTTCTGGAGTGAATCACTAGATTCTTTGGGATATTAATGGCACTTGAATTGTCACAAAGAATTGAAATGTGCTCATTGTACTCTACCTTGATGTCCTTTAAAGTTTGCTTCATCCATAAGACTTGATTGCAACAAGCAGCTACTGCAACATATTTTTCTTCTGCAATAGAAAGAGTAATAGACTTGATTTTTTCTCATCTAGGAAACCAATATTTTCCCAAGGAAGAATTTCCCTCCACTGGTACTCTTTTTTTCATCCACACTATCTACCCAATTTGCATATGTATATGTTGTTAATGTGAAATATTTGCATTTGGAATACCATAAATAATAGTCAACAGTACTTTTGATGCATCTAAAGATTCTCTTTACTGCATTGATGTGTGATTCTTTTGGTTCTTCCTAAAATTGAGCTACCATACAAACTAATTGCATTATATCAGGCCTTGATGCAGTTAGATATAGTAGACTTCCAATCATTGATCTATACAAATTTTTATTTTCATCAGGTGACTCATCTAATTTACTCAACTTGCAGCTAGGAACAATGGGAGTACTACTATTTTACAATCCTCCATGCGAAACTTTTTAAGCATCTATTTTGCATACTTGGTTTGTGATATAAAAATACCTTTATTAGTTTGTGCAATTTGCAATCCAAGAAAAATTTGAGTTCTCCTAACTTGGACATTTCAAACTCATATTGCATGTTTGTGGCAAATATTTTGCACATCACATCACTACTACTACCAAATATAATATCATCTACATAAACTACAACAATGATCATTTGCTTACCCTCAAATTTGAAATACAGATTGTTATCAACACAACCTTTCTTGAATCCTTGGTGTTGTAGACATTGATCTAATCTTGATTACCAAGCCCTTGATGCTTACTTCAAACTATAAAACACTTTCCTCAATTTGCAAACATAATCATCATCCTCTAAGAGCTGAAAACCTTTTGGCTACTCAATATATACTTCCTCTTCAAGGTTTCCATTTAAAAATTCAGATTTGACATCCATTTGATATACCTTAAAACCTTTATACACAAAAAATGCACAAAAAATTATAATAGCTTCTAATAATGCAACTAGAGAAAATGTTTCTTCAAAATAAATTCCTTCTACTTGTGCATATCCTTTGCACACTAATCTTGCTTTCTTTCTGACCACAAATCCATCTTCATTCAACTTGTTTTTGAATACCCATTTTATTCCAATTATTTTTTTGCTTGATGGTCTAGGAACCAATTACCAAGTTTTGTTCTTTTCAATTTGATTGAGTTCCTCTTACATTTCTCTTAACCAACTTTTATCCTTACTAGATTCATCAAAACATGTTGGTTCAATCTGAGACAAGAGAGAAAATTTTACTTGCTCCTTGTCCTTTGCAAGTCTCCTTCTAGTTTGCACTTATTCATTCATGTTGTCGATTATTTGATCTGTAGGATGATCTTTTTGCACATATTTTGTAGGATCTCGTTCAAACTCTTGCTCATTCTCTTCTTCTTGTTCCTCATCTTCAACTCATGCACCTATGTCAGCTTCATCTGACTCACTTTCAAGAATGTTTATGATAGGATGACCCTGGTTTTCAGTTTCATCAACCTTGACATGTACACTCTTTATAATTCAATTGAATCGTTTATTATAACACTTATAAGCTTTGCCTTGGTTGGAATACCCCAAGAATATCCCCTCATCACATCTTGACTCAAAACTTCCTAATTTGTCATCTTCTCTTTTAATATAACACTTACTGCCAAATACCTTGAAATGTTTGACTAATGCATGCCAACTAAACAATAATTCATATGGTGTTCTACCACTGTTAGAGCTTATAAGTGCTTTGTTATGGATGCATACAAAAATTTGTACTGCTTCTTTCCAAAATGTATTTGCCAAGTTTTATTTTTTCAACATAGTCCTCACCATCTCCTTCACAATTATGTTCCTTCTCTCTACCACACCATTTTGCTATGGTGTTCTTGGGGTTGAATATTGGCGCTTGATTCCACGATCTTCAGAATTTTACATGAATTCACTTGACATGAATTCTCCACCTCTATTTGACCTGAGACATTTGATTTTTCTCCCAGACATATTTTCTACCAGCTTCTTATAACTTTTAACTACTTTAAAATCCCCATCCTTCTCCCTAAAAAATGTAACATATGCCATTCTAGTATAGTCATCAATCAAGAACATGAAATATCTTTTTCCTTGAAATGCTCTTGTCATCATTGGACCACATAGATCAACATGGATTATTTCCAAGCATTTCATAGTATACTTAATCCTTTGTGGAAAATTTAAACTTTGTTTTCTTTCCTTGCTAATAGCCTTGATAGATGATGTTATTAGGCTTTGCAATCTTAGGCATATTTCAAAACAAGACTTTTGAACTTATTTTCACCATGTTGTCAAAATTTACATGTCCTAGTCTTATATGCCACAACCAACTTTCATCTACTTGACTGATTAGACATGTTTGGCCTTCCACTTCACATAGATGGTAAAGATTACTATTAGTCCTTATCCCTTGAAAAAATTTCTGTATTATTCAATCTTATCTTGCAACCTTCAGAATCAGATACAACTTTGTATCCATTATCACACATTTGGCTGATGCTAAGAAGATTGTGTTTTAGACCTTCCACATAGAGCACATATTTAGTTTTGTTCTTTCCATCTATGCTCATACTTCCTTTACCATATATCTTGAAAGTAGTATTATCACATATACTTATTGAACCTCCTTTTTTCATTTCAAGCTTAGTGAATTTCTTTTTATCTCTATTCATGTGCTTAGAGCAGCCACTACCAACAATCCATAGATCTTGTTCCTTTGCATGTAAATCCATTTGGGAAATCATAGACTGAGAGACGCAAGATCCCTACTCTTTCTCCTTCCATAACTTCTTGGGCTTCTTCTCAAATTTCTTTTCTTCTATCTCAGAAGTCTTATGTCCTTTCTCTTTATTATTAGCTGAGGATTTCTTCTCAGATTTCACACTTAGTCCTATAAATCTTGCTCTATAGTTTCTAGCTATATAACCAATTTTTTTGCAACAAAAAAAAATTATATCCATATTAACCAAGGGAGCAAATGGATTCTTTCTTGAAAATTTTTTATTCTTCCTTGGAATGATTCTACATTCTCTAGCCCTATGACCAAAATTGTTACAAGTATAGCAATACCCATTGAAATATGATTACCTAGTCATGTAGTTTCCTTCAACTAGAAGAGATCATCTTCTTTTTCTAGGCCTCCTTAGATAGTGTACTCTTGGAAATACATCATTGTCTGCTCTTTTTACGTTCTTCATCTTCTTTTGTTGATCATGAATTGTCTGATTTTCCTCCTTGACTTTGACCGATTTCTTTTCTTTATCAGATTTTTGTTCATCTTTAGAAGCTTCCTCCTTGTTAAATTTTTCTTCATTTGGGAATTATTTTTCTCTTGCTCTAAATATTTCATAAATTTTCGCAAGGACATCCATAAATGAATTCTTCCCTTTTTCCAAACCTAAACTAGATTAACCTTTATTTGCAGGTTTTTGTGTACTTATCAATTCATTCATAATGTCTATACCACCTTTCAACTTTAGTCCATTTCTGACATGCTCATTGGCCTTCTCCAATTCTTTCCTTAAGGAAACTATTTTTGCCTCAAGTTTCAAGCATCTATCTATTTTAGATTTCAATTTAGATTTCATGACATCCTCAATTATTTTAAGCTCTTCTATATGAACTTTCAGTCCTACTAACACTTTATTGAACTCTTCAAGTTCTTGTGTTAATTTGTCTATCTGCTTTTGAGTATTCCTTTTTAGCTTCTTTTTTTCTCTCTTAAGAGCATCATATTTGCCTCTTAGTTCATCAAGATCTTCAAGAGCACTAATTATTTCTCCTTCAAGATCAACAACTACCTCCTCTTCTCCTACATATGAGTCCTCAATTTTTGCATCTTCCTAATCCTTAGTTTCTTTAGCCATGACATGAAATTCTCTTCTATCATCTCTCATTACAAGGGCATGACCTTGATCCTCTTATGAACAATCACTAGCATCAGAAACTTCACTTTCTTCATTGATGTACAAGCTCTTCTTCTTCTTTCCAAAGTTCTTTCTTTTAAGATAGAATTATTTCTTCTTTCTACTATCAAATTCTTGATTGGATTTGTCTTCTTTACCATATGGACACTTTGAAGCAAAATGACCTATTCTACCATAGTTAAAACACTTAAGAGGGAGCATACCTTTATAATTATCAGATCCTCTTCTTAGCCTTCTTATGAAATTTTCTTCTTGCTCATCAGTTTCTTCATAATGAGATGCAATGACAACTTTTTCTTTCTTGACAACCTTAAATTCAACTTCTCTCCTAGATGATTTAGCACTTGGAATTCTCATCTCATATGTAGTAATTATTTCATGCACCTCATCAAGAGTAATTTTATCAATTTCTCTTCCCCCTTCAATATAAAAAATCTTGGCATCATATTTATTTTTCATGGACCTGAGAACTTTAAATACAACATCTTCTTCTTTTAAATCTACACCATATCCTTTAATGGAATTTACCACACCATCAACCCTTTGAAGATAGTCTGCAATCTCCTCTTCTTTGGTAGTCATCAAGCCTTCAAATTTTGGTCTCAACACTTATAACTTTTACAGCTTCACTTTGGTGTCACCTTCATAGATTTTCTTAATTTTTTCATAGACATCATAAGTAGTTTTACAATGCATAATTTTTCTATGCATAGAGTTAGAAAAATTGTTCATAATAATAAACCAAGCATTAATATTGTCCTTATGAATCTTCTTTGCAGTAGGATCAGTAGGAATAGGAGTAATAATAGTGTATTGGGTCTCAACACATGCCTAGACTTCAGTTCCAAGAGAGACTAAGTATCCTCCCACTAATGAGCTCCATTTAGCATAGTTTGTTCTGTCAAACCTAGGTGAGTTGTTTGAGCCTTCCTAAAATTCCATTGTGTTCACCTATCCAAGATCTACCCAAGTTGATTAATCTTCTCCTAGGGAACTTGATGCTTTGATACCAATTGTTAGAACTCAATGATCTACTGAGGAGGGGTGAATCAATAGATATTAAAAGTTTTAGTTCTTCAACCCTTTTCTAGATTCAACTTTAACTTCAAATGTGTAGATTGAAATACTAATAGATATAATAGCCACAAGCACAAGAGAGATCAACACATAACACAATATGTATGTAGAAAACCCAAGATGGGAAAAACCATGGCGAGAAATGCTGCTAAGTTCTACTATCCTAATCGAGCCTCACAAGCTTCAAAGTTCAGTTACAATGTTTAGGGCTACAACCCAAGGAAGCAACAACTCCCTTTTTAGAAGCTACAACCTCAAGGATGCTACTACACCCTATTATGAGCTACAACTCAATGAAAAATGGAGGTTACAATATTGTACAAATTCTTGCAATATACTATGCATAAAATGGTTCTCCAAAGCCTGAGGTGCATCAATACAACACATAAGCTCTTTTTCTCTCTCACATAGTTCTACCTTACTCCACTATAACTAGCTAAATGAATTTTCAAAATTTTCCTTTTGTTATAGTTTTCCTTCCTTTCTATTCAAACACTCTCTTCATTCTCATTATCTCAATAATTCCCCTTATTCAATTCATATACATTGGAATCACTGTTAGGGTTTTTCACCTACTTCCATAATTGTCAGGGCATTGTGCCCAACACATACTGTCTAGCTCGTTAGAAATCACCATACTTCTGCATCGAGCCACACAACATTTAATTCTGATATAGAAAATTTTCCTTCATTCCTTCTTTGTCAAACCCTAGAATCAAACTATCCATTCAATGCATTCTCCTATTCATTCGATCTAATTCGATCTTCAAATCTGATTTGATCTTTAAATCTAATTCGATCTTTAAATATTTTGCAAAATTTTCCACTGCTTAACATATCAAATCTTCATTTACATGGTCACTAAGATATTTGGACAAATTAATTTTTTCTCCTATGTCAGTTTTTAGGCCACACCCTCACATACGCTTTTCATAGTTGTTTAAGATCTTTTCATTTGAACTCTAGCCATCGATCTATTCCTTCGTGCCTTGATCCTGTGATCAAAATTCACTACTGTGTCTTTAAACCCTAACCATTGGATAATTGGTCGCTTAAACCACCGTAGTTGATCTATCATATCATCTAGTAATTGGGACTTCATTCAGACTCCCACTGATACAAGAAGGTTACACCAATATGCTTTCCATGTTATCTAACCAAGCCCACAACCTATATGTCATCACCACATCATTTGAAACACAAATGTGAAATGACATATTGAGCAATCATTCATTTCCATCTTTCTACCGTAGTAACACTCAGGTCCCATAGTCGGCTTCATACTCCTATCCCATTTCTCAAGTGGTCCCAACCATCCACACAACAAAAGTACCACCAAGACATGTTTCCACCTTTTGTGCAATTATAGAGCATCAAAAGGGAATCTACAATATTCTCAACAAGTCTCCTAGAAAAGACTTAAATATTAACTCCTTTCAAAATCACTAAGTCACTTTGATCAAAATAAAAACACCCAATACATCATTCCAATGTGGGCTCCACATGTTTTTGACACATGTCCACGTTATCACCATGTCACAACTCAAACCCATCATGCCACATATTTGCATCATCATTAAGGTTGGGTCCCACATGGAGTGCTTCCTTACTCCTTATCGGTTCATTGCTTTGTCACCAAGTCAAGAAGTTTGAAAACTTGAGAACCCCGCGAAAAGGTTAGTAAAACTTAGAACCCCACGATGCCATTCACTTTTTGTGACAAGAAGGAGATCACTAAGTTAGAAGGTTTCCAAACTTGAGAACCCCCTGACATAGATTAGAAAATCTTCAAACTTTGTGACTCCTTACAACTTTGGCCTTAGATTGAGATCATGAACCAGTGAGTGAAGACATTTTCATTGACATCATGACCTTCCCAATACTTGTCTAAAAAGCTCTTGAGAAACCCAGTCAATATGCCAAAAATATCCCTTACATGATTTTCACTTTTGACATCAATGACAACAATAGTCCAGCACAGATCTAGGAGAATAAAATCCCATCAAAATTTTTATTTAAATTTGAATTTTGGTCATAGAGGACTCATTCGCCCAAGGTGGAAAATGAGTTCTACTAGACATAATGTATGGGACCATAAATGAAAATTTGTTAGAAATATGAAAAACCTACATCGGAGCCAAAAATACCTAGGTGGGACTCATTCAACCAAGGTGGTGAATAGTCACAGACACTGAATCTAGGCCAAAAAAGCCAGTAACACCTAAATTATTATTGGTTACTGATTGGTGTCAGGATTATCCTCAAAAAGATGCAATAAATGAGGCTTGTGGATGTAAAATAGAGCCAATTAAAGCATAATAAATCCCAATTATTAATGATAAGCCTAGATAAATGTGAAAGTGTGTTACAACACTTTACAACACTCCAAATAAGGCATGATTAAGATAGATTGTGATTAAAGTTATGTTTATTATGCTTAGTTAATTAATAAAACTCTAGAAAAGTGTGAAAGTGTGTTACGACACTTCACAACACTTTAGAAGGGCACCATTAAATTCCATTAGTTCGCAAGGGTCCACAACCTAATGTGAATGTGTTATCCACATTGCACCACAAAATCAAAGCAACATTACACCAAAATCCACAAGGAGGACGCAAACGAGTGTGAAAATGTCAAGGGATCAATTTTACTAAACTACACTATCAATATTGAGTTTAATCTCGATGTTTCAAGTGTTAAATTTCATTTTGGTGTTAGTTTACTATTGTTAGTTTTTCTCCCCAAAGTGTTTTTTGACCATGACCTAGTCCTTCAGTCATAAGGAAATCGAAAGATTCAGACCTTGAGTTGACTCACCTAAGGTTTGTAAGCCAATTCTTTGTGTGGATCTTATTTCCTAATGAAATGGAGGAAGATAGGTCCCTACATTATCAAATTGGTGAACCTCATTTTATCCCAACCTATTTTTCTTAATTTCATTTTGGTGAACCCAACTTTTGAGCATGGTATATTTTTTATTTTAGATTCCATTTTCACCCTAGATCTAGGATTTACATTCAATGTGTTGAATCTCACTTAAGGTTAACTTACATTAGTTGCATCTCATTTAGGGGTTTATGATTTCATTTTTTCATCTATTAAATTCTATAAATTATAAAAAATTTAGTCATTTTGCAAAGAATTTACATAGTATTGCATCATCATTCATTTACATTACAAAATTGAATCAAAATTGCACATCAAATTAAGTCTCCTAGTTTGTCGTTTTATCACTATTTTTCATTTTCATTTAAACTTCATTTTATAAAAAATTCAAACTATAACCAGCTATTTCAGTCCAAAATTTGAAAACCATAGGAATCCACTCAAAAATATGTAACTTCATTTTCCAAAACCCTTAGCTAGGACCCATTTTACTATGGGTGAATGAGTCCTTGATTAAATATTTTTCTTGCATTTGTGGGCATTAAAATATATGTTTCTATATTTTGCTTTGTTGTTTTTTTGTTTGTTGTTACATTTACATAAAAAGATTTATTTAAAATTGATCATATTAAGTTTCATTTCATAAATTTAGTGCATTGTGTGAATTCAAAATTAAATTTACAAGACATCATTTTCAGGTTTTTACATATCATGATAAAAAAATTATCTTGTTTGAAATATAAAAATTACTTTCATATATTTGCATTTCACTTTACATTTTAGGTTATTTCTTAAAATTTCACCTTCTATCCATTTTGGGTGCATACATAGTTTGTGAAACCTACATGAGCTTCACAACTTGGTGTCCTATTTCCAATGCTATTATGAGACATAGTTTGAGACTCATGCCATCCTGCAATATACCCATTCATTGTGAATCTTGGGTCTTCTAACTCTTTCACTCATAGTGTTGACACTAGTCAACCCTCTATTGATCTTATCTTTAATACTTCATTTCTAATGACTTCCCTACCCACAACTCATGTACATGATGTCAAAAAAGTGGCTACTAATGTCCCAAAAGAAAACAGAAGAAGGATAGACGAAGAAATAGAGAAATTGCAAAAAATTGTGACTTCCAAAACATTGGTAGTAGTGTCATTCTTGCTTTAAAAAATGTTAAGGAAATGCTTTAAAATGAACATGGAATAGACATTGTGTGAATTATAGCTCATATTGTTGATAAAAATGTCCCTACCATGACTAGTTATGCTCAAGCTTTGGGGTATACTCAAAGTTAAGGTGGAAATTCAAATCCTCCTTCAATAAACCTTACCTTTATTCCTACCTACACTAGTACTCATGTTAAAACAACCATCCAACCTACCAATGTCAATACTTCCTTAGGTATTTCCACTAGGAATCCCTCTAGCTTTGTGCATTCAAATCGCATATCTCCTCATCCATCCCCCCTCACAAATATATAATTCATTTTACCTCTACATACATACACAACTCCACCTTATTCACCTCCATCTCACAACACCAACAATGATCCAATCCTTAACACACTTTTGCAAAATGTCTCATCCCTAGAAAAAAAATTACCACATTAAACAAGAACAACAATCTCCAACCTTCACAATACATCAAAACCAACCTATTATCCTTACAAATATTGAGAACAAAAATTCCACTAGGTATAGAGGTTCCTAGGTTTGAGAAATATGGTGGGAAAGGAGATCATGTTAGCCATGTTTCCACTTACACAACCTTATGTAGTAACTTTATTTTTGAAGATAAACTCTTGGCTAAACTCTTCCCTAGATCCTTAAAAGATACTATTTTAGTGTGGTTTTTGTCCCTACCAAATAATTCAATTTGTTCATTCAATGAACATATTGATGAATTTTACAACCACTTCCAAATTCACATGGTTCCTAAGATGACATTAGCTGATTTCATGGCATGTAAATGAAAGCATGATGAAAAGGTCACAAATTTCATAGCGCAATACCAAATGATTTATTCACAAATAAACATTAATATTATTTATGTTAACCTTCAAACAATGTTTATTTCCAATTTCTAAGATAAAATCCAAGCTAAGCTTAAGATGTTGAGGTTTCCTTCCTTCACACAGTTGTGTACAACCCTTCGTGATTATCAAAATTTAGTTAGTAATATTCATGAAGTAAGAACTCCCTCTAACCATCCTAAAAAGTCTAAATCCACACCTCAAACCAACTACCAACCATTTAAGAAACAAAATAAGGGATTTCTACAACTTAACCCTCCTTAATCAACTCAAAATGTTGACAACCAAGCAACTGCTATAAATATGACAAAACCATATGCCTTTGTGGATAGAAATAGACAAGTTCACTCCTACCTGATACTCTTCATAATATCATGTTGCAAATCTTAGAAAAGAATTTGATTAACTTACCTCTTGACAGAGCTACTGATCCTATTAATCCTTTACCTTCAAATGATAGACTGATTGCTCATTGTCATTTTCACTATCAAAATGGACATGATACAGAACATTAAAAACATCTTAAACATCTTTTTCAATACCTCATTGATTCTAATCATATTCAAATTGGTGGTGTCAATGATCAAGGTAATAAATCTTTAGCTCCTCCTAATTTAAATCTTCCAATCTTTACCAATCCTATGACAAATCACAATATTTCCTTTGCCAAAGCTAGTGAAACAAAGAATAATGTGATGAATGTTGACACATATGATGATATCACAGATAATGAAGAAGGCTATGGAATATATGGTTAGATTTATTAAATCTAAACCTTGGAAGGACCTAACTAAGATGTTGCTTGACATTGCTTTCTTACAACAAGACATACTTTAACATATACCTAATGGTCCTCTTTACATAGTTGGAAGAATCAAAGATAAGCCTACTAATGGGATATTAATATATCATGTCTGTGTAGAGAACGTGATCATTGGATGATTCCTATTTTTGTATGAACTTTATCAAGATACCTATGAAAGAATGAAAGCATGGATCAAAACACATAATGGTTTTTCTTGCCCTATGCTAGTTTCCATAAATCTCCCATTAAAAGTTGGACTGAAGCAATTAAATGACTCATTCAACATCATCCCAACATCTAACTAATTTTGTGTGAAGTTAGGGTACCCATGGCTTCGCTCCATAAATGATATCATGTCATTTGTGCATAATTTTTTAAAGCTTCCATTTGGAAATTAAATCTTTTCTATGCATCATTGTGGCTTTAATCTCATGTCTTCCCATGGGAACTTCTCATTGGATTTCTTTTGGATTGAGCCTATTGAAACTATTAGAACCCGTAAAGACTTCTTTTCCAAATCCTATAAAAAGTTTTAGGAAAAATGCATAACAGAGATATGAGTCAATGTAGGATCATGAGGGTCCAAACTAGGCCCTTAAGTGGTAATAAAATTCAGAAAAATAGAGTTAGAAAACATGACATAAAAATTTGAATATTTTATTAACATAATTTAAAAAATATGTAAGAATTTTTTTTGGAAATTGAATGTAGTTTCTAAGATACTAATCCATTTTTATTAAAAAGTAAATCTATTTAGTGAAAATTTGAAATTTCAATGTAGTAGTACTAAATTTTCAAGGAAAAATAATAAGCAAGCATATTTCTGACCAACCTAAGTACAAGAAAAAATAATGTATCTTTTTGAAACTTTCAATATAAGTAGAGGACACATGCCTAGATGTGCCACATTTTTTATAAGTTTTTTTCAACTAAATAATTAGTTTTTTTTATTAAAATTTTTAAAAACTATTAAAACTTGTTTATCTGACCACCATAACTTAGCCAAAAAAATATGAAATTTACTTTTTTTTTTGTTTTTTTTAATCTTATAGTATGGGAAGTATAAAATGTGTTGCATCTTTTGGATTAAAAAAGTGTTAAATCGTTTAAGAATTATATTTTTTTTTCAATCAAAATATCAATAAGGACTTTAGTTAGAATGCATGTAGAAAATCAATAATAATTATCTATTTAATTCCAAATAAGGTTTATCTTATATTGGTGAAACGATGGCAATTTTCTCAATAAACCCTTTTTGTTTCATCAAATTTGGATAAAAAAAAGTTGTCAGGCACTTTTTTGTCATATCACCACTTTTCGAACCCCATGATCTTTCACTCACCTTTATCCCTTGCCAATCTACCTCAACCCATGATTGAGCCTCTTATTCTTGATGAAACCATGATTGAACTAGATCCCTTCAAAGTAACCAAGACCATCTTATTACAAATCTTACCCTATTTAATATAAGAGACCACAAGATAATCAAATAAGTCCCATTGTGCCCCCTAAATTCAAAAAAGTTTATAAAGCTAAAGATAAATTGATTGAATAGCCTCCCATAGTTCCTTTTGTCCCTCCCTTAAGAGAATAAAAGAAACCTATGGTTGAAAAACCCACTCCTACACAATAACAACTTGAAAAATGAATCTAAAGAAACTACAATGCTAGAGAATAAAAAGAAGAAAAGAACAACATAGAGAATACAAATCTAAACTTGTTTCAAGAAATATATGATAATCCTTCACCCTCACTGCAACATAAACAACAACAAAATTCTATGGATATTGTCATTATACCTACTATTATCATTAACTTGGATGATGATAATGAAATTGCTAAGATTGACGAACAAGTGCATAGTGAGTTGAATTCAATTTTTTCATCTTCTATGAACTTAAAAAATAAAAATCATGATGATCCTCCTAATAAGAGTGTTGAAATTGGTGCTTCTCCTAGTTTGATATTTGATGTTGTCCCCTTGGCTAGTTGTCTTCTTTCCAAATATACTTTTTGATGCAGATGTTACTCACACACCATCATATAGATAAATTCTCATAGAGTGTCGTGGGAGCCTACCTTTCTTGAAAGACTCCATTGAGAAACATATATCTAAGGAAAACTCAATTTGATCCCAAGGCTCATTTATGTTAGGTCTTGATTCACTAGGTTCACTCAAGGTTCATTGTGATATTGGTGTTAAACACAAGGGGTTGATAGTTGTTAAGGTTGTTTCCAACTCAAGAGTAGACAACTAAGAGGGGGGGTGAATCAATTGTCCCCAAATTTCAAACTTATTCAACTTATTAGCCTTATTCTTAGATCTGATCATTAATCATGAAATAAAAAATGAACAAAACATCAGAAGCACACATAACACCAAGAATTTTTACGTGGAAACCCTGTTAGGGGAAAAACCACGATGTAG
Organism: Sequoia sempervirens; assembly: GCA_007258455.2. NCBI lineage: Eukaryota > Viridiplantae > Streptophyta > Pinopsida > Cupressales > Cupressaceae > Sequoia > Sequoia sempervirens. The sequence goes on along the minus strand of VDFB02358134.1, from coordinate 33,260,510 downwards.
GTCAGTCCACATGATTATATCCTATTAAAATCATAAGAAAATATGAATGGGGAATGCACATGCATTCAAGCAAAAATCCTACAGCTCACTGCTCAATTACAAAGGAAGACAAACTATCTTACAAAAAGATTCAGATTAAATCCATCAGACTTTGAACTAAGAAAATAGCATCTTCTAATGCATGGTTATAAATTTGGTTAAGCACATGAACACTTCTTCACCCTGGTTCACTTTTCTTCACTCTTCTTCACTCTCTGCTCTTCCTTTGAATGATTTGAATAATATTCACACATAGGACATGAAAAATTCACACTTGCACTCATTCACACCTTCAAATGATAAAACAATTTCTCTTATATATCCACAACAATAGATTACATCACTAAAAGTTGGCTTCAACAAAATAGAAAGAAATAGTATAAATAGCCAACTCAAATCAATAAAGATTAATCATGTGAATCAACCGAGTTTTTCCACAACACAGTGAAGAAAAAAATAACATCCTCAAACATGAACTACTTCAATTAATTACTCCTCAAATATCAAAAACATGCTTCAACACCTTGTCAACCAAGAACATGAAAAGCATGAATGTGCATGAGAAAATCTCGGATCACAAGCACAACGATCAATGTGGACATGCAACACAGAGAAAGAATAAACTAGAAACATCCAAAAACATCATGAAACACTAGAGAGGCATCCAAAACAAGTGAACTAACTAAAATCACATGATCTTCATTTAGCAACACAAACTAAAGTAACAGAAAAATAGTCACAATATAAATCTTCATAACTTGATCAAATCTTCATGTGGATCTTTGAAACTTGACATGGATAAACTAGATATACCCAACAAGAAAACCTTTAGACCACAACCTTTAAACAAAAATGTATTGATCATACCAAAAAAAATAACTTCACTTCACCACTGACAACCTGTAGCACTTCTTATTACAATTTTCTCAATATCCTCGACTTATACAACTTCTAATGCAACAACACTAATAGTGTTGAAATTAATGAATACCACATATCAACAACATACCACAACATCCAAAAATCTACCCCTTTGGCATTGATGGAAACACATGATGTGAAAAATACCATCAACACAACTACAATTACTCCCCCCTTAGGTTCCAACTCTTCTTTCCTCAACTCTTCTCCCCATAAAGATTTTTCACATTACTCTTCTCCCCCTTTCACATCAATGACAAATATCTCTTCTATGAAAGCTCTAAACCACATATCTGAACACCTAAACATCTGAACATATAACTACTTCGCCTGAGTATCAGGCTCCACAACATCAATCTGGATAAAAATATGATCATGAAATGCATAGATTGATGCAAATAAATTCATCCTTAGTTCTAGTTAGGAGGGGTAATCACCCCTAACTTCCCTCTGAGATACTCAAAATTATCCTTAGGAAATGACTTGGTAATTATGTCTATAATTTTCTCCATAGTAGGCACATACTCCAATCTGACTTCCTTTTCACTTACTTTCTCTCTCAAAAAGGGAAACTTGATAGATATATGCTTGGTCTTGGAATTTAGCACCAAATTCTTAGAAATGTTAATAGTACTTGATTTATCACATAATATAACAATAGGATCATCATACACAACTATGATATCCTTCAACTTTGGCTTCATTCATAGGAATTGAGTACACTTCTTAGCATCAACAATGTATTCTTCCTTTGTAGTAGATAAAGAAATAGCATTTTTCTTCTTACTTAACCATGAAATCAACTTCTTTCTGAAGAATAATGCACCATCACTAGTACTTTTCCTATCATTCACATCTCCTGCCCAATCAACATTAGTAAAGGCACTCAAATTAAGATCATCATCTTTAGGATACCATAGAAAAAAATCAATTGTCCCCTTCAAGTATCTGAAAATCCTCTTCACAACAACCACATGAGATTCTTTAGGATCAGCTTGAAATATTGCAACAATACATACAAAATTCATCATATAAGGCCTATTTTGAGTCAAATAAGGCAATCCACCAATCATTGATTTGTATCTAGTATGATTTCCCTTCGAAAAATCATCATTAGTTTTCAACTTGCATCCGGTCACCATGGGTGTACCAACTAGCTTTGAATCTTCCATATCGAATTTCTTCAGCAATTCTTTCACATACTTGGACTAAGATATAAAGATCACTTTATCTAACTAAGCAATTTACAATCCTAAGAATAATTTCATCTCTCCAATCATTGACATCTCAAACTCATTCTACATCTCATAAGAAAACTTCATGCACAAGCTATCATATCCTCCAAATATGATACCATCAACAAAAACTTCCACAATCAAATCTTTATCATCATTCTTGAAATATAGATTACTGTCAGTAGTACCTTTGTTAAATCCAAGCTTCACCAAGTACTTATTTAATCTGACATACCATGCTCTAGGGGCTTGTTTGAGTCCATACAATTCTTTCTTCAATCAACAAACCATATCTCCCTGATTAGTCAACTAGAATCCATACAGTTGTTTAACATACACCTCTTCTTCCAATTCACCATTTAGAAAAGTTGACTTGACATTCATTCTATAAACCTTGTAGTCTTTGTAAGTAGCATAAGTAAGAAACAAATTTCTAACAACTTCAATTCTAGCAACATGGGCAAAGGTTTCTTCAAAATCAATATCTTCCATCTGTGAATATCCCTTACATACTAATCTTGCTTTGTTTCTAACCACTTCACTTTGTTCATTCAATTTTTTTCTAAAGACCCATTTAGTTCCAATTATAGTCTTATCCTTAGGTCTAGGAACAAGAATCCATGTATCATTCTTTTCAATTTGTTGTAGTTCCTCTTTCATTGCTTCAACCCAATGTTCATTTTTGCATGCTTCATTCACATTGTTAGGCTCAGTCTTTGAAATCAAACAATATTCTTCTACAATTCTTCTCCTACTATGAACACCTTTGTTCTTATCACCTATGATATGATTCTCTGAATGATTCAATCTTACATACCTCAAAGTCTTCTTAGAATTTTCTTCAACTTCAAACTCTTATGATCTCTCTTTCGTTCTTCCACCAATTTCTCCTTCCTCTTGAACTTCTTGATTCACCAGAATGATTTGGACTTGACTTGAGGTATGACCTTTGTTTATACTGACATTTTGATCATCAAAATCATATCCACAGGTTCTGGATAGTGCAACTATGTCTTCATCAACCTTAACATTTTTACTTTCAACCATTTTCTTCAATCTTTTATTGTAACACTAGTAGGCCTTACTTTTAGTAGCATAACCCTGAAAGATTCCTTCATCACTCCTAGCATCAAACTTTCCTACATCTTCATCTCTTTTGATATACCACTTCCTTCCAAAGATCTTGAAGTATCTAATAGTAGGTTTTTGACTAGTCCATAGTTCAAAAGGAGTCTTACCAGTATCACCTTTGATTTTTACCCAGTTAAGTGTGTACAAAGTAGTAGTCACAGCTTCTCTCCAGTAGATATGAGGTACATTTCCTTCCAACATCATGGTTCTGGGAGCATCTAGAACTATTCTATTTTTCCTTTCCATAACTCCATTTTGTTGAGGGGTCCTCAATGCAAATAACTGTCTCTTTATTCCATGCTCTTCACAAAAAGAATTAAATTCATCGAAAGTAAATTCACCACCTCTATATGATCTCAGACAGTTAATCTTTAGACCTATCTTTGTCTCAACCATAGCCTTAAATATATTGAACTTTTCCAGAGCTTTAGATTTCTTCCTTAAGAAAGTAGCCCACATCATCCTTGAATAGTCATCAATAAGCAACATGAAATACTTGTATCCTTATAAACTTCTAGTTCTAGCAAGACCACACAAATCAATATGCACAAGATCCAACAATCCACTTGAATTTTGTTGCTTACTCTGAAATGAAATTCTTGTTTGCTTCCCTAATTGACATTTATTACATTAGTAGGTTTCATTAACTTAGGAATATCTCTCAGTACCTTAGTGGAACTTATCTTTTCAATATTATCAAAGTTAACATGACACATTCTCCTATGCCACAACCAAATTTCATCAATTTGAGTAATCAAACAACTTTTACTAGCAACACTTAGGTGTAAAATATTACCTTTTGTTTCTATACCTGACATAGTCACATTTCCAAATTTTCCCAATATTTTGCACTTACCATCCATGAACTAAAGATTATATCCCTTATCAACCATCTATCCAAAACTTAAAATATTATGCTTCAAACATTCAACATACAGTACATCATTAGTGTTATTTTTACCATCAAGAGAAATGCATCCTCTTCCATGGATCAAACCAACTTTGTCATCACCAAATATCACAACACCACCATCATACTTTTCCAAACTCACAAACTTACTTTTATCTCCTCTCATATGAGGAGAACAACCATTGTCAACTACCCATTCATCTTTCTCTTAGACTCAAGAAACTAGGGCTTTCTCCACATTTGTACAACTAGCAGATTTAGTAGATACTGGAATAGTTTGCTTGATAGCAATAAACAAAAATTCATCTTCACTTGCATTTCCTTTGTTAGATTCATCATATGTCACACCTTCATTAGCAGCTTAGTAATACTTCTTTTGTAATTTAGGCTTGTTAAATCTTGGCTTGGAAACTCTCTTAGGACACCTTGATGCAAAATGTTCTTCCCCTTATACTTACCTTGTCCTCTGGCTTCTCTTTTTGCAATCAATGCTTCAATTTCTTCTAGCTCTCTTTCTTCTTCATCGAGCTATTTCATTTCATCCTCATACTTGAATTTTTTTTTTGATGAACTTTCACCTGCATCATATCTTTGTTTATGTCTTCCAGAAGTAGTGGCCTTGAATGTAGATTCAACCTTAGGAAGGGCATAACCAAATTCGCTCAATTCAAAAGTAGTATGGTTACCAATCAACATATCTTTGGTAACATTTGTCACAGTTCAAAGCTCTTTAATAACACTAGCCTTGACTTTGTAGGAATCAAGAAAGGATCTAAGCACTTTAGGAACAATCTTTGATTTTTCTATCTATCCACCAAGACATCTAATACCACACACAAGTTCATTCACTGTTTGGATGAAAGTAGTAACATTTTCATCATCACCCATTTCAACTTTTCATATTTCCCTTTTAGACTTTATAGCTTAGCAATCTTCACATTAGAATCACCTTCATACAAGGTCTCCAACATTTTCTAGATCTCATAAGTAGTCTTTAAATCCATCACTTTTGTCATCTCAGTATCAATCAAAGCACTCAACAATGCCTCCTTAGCCTTGATATTATACTCAACATAAGTACTATTCGCTGGAATAACATATCTATTACTTGTAATACTCCATTAGGGTTCACTAATGTATCTCGGATGGAACTCCATTCGAGTCTTCCACAAAGAATAATTTGTTCCATCAAATCTAGGACTATCCTTCTTATAAGTCACCATCCTGGATCACCTCAAGCTTTTAAACTTATTCGATGGAGCCTACATTAATATCAATTGTTGGAAACTCAAGGGAAGACAACTAAGAGGGGGGGTGAATCAGTTGTCCCCAAATTTCAAAATTATTCAAATTATTATCATTATTCACATATCTAATCATTAATCATGAAATCATAAATGAACAACACATCAAAAGAACACTATCTTATAGAAAGGTTCTTATTAAATCCATCAGACTTTGAAATGAGAAAATAGCATCTGCTAATGCCTGGTTATAGTTTCAGTTAAGCACATGAACACTTCTTCACTCTTCTTCACTCTCTGCTCTACCTTCAAATGATATGAACAATATTCACACATAGGACTTGCACACTTGACACTTGCAATCATTCACACTTCCAAATGATAAAAACATCATTCTTATATATCCACAATAGGATATTACATCATTATAAGTTAGATTAAACAAAATAACAACAAAGAATATAAATAGTCAGCTCAAATCAATAAAGATTAATCATGTGAATCAACCAAGGTAAGCCACAACATAGTGAAGACCAAAAATAATATCCTCAAATATGAACCACTTCAATTAATTACTCCTCAAAGATCCACAACATGCTTCAACACCTTGTCGGCCAAGAACCTGAAAAACATGAACACACAAGAGAAAATATCAGATCACGAGCACAATGATCAATGAAGATGTACAACACAGATAGAGCATGAACTAGAAACATCCATAAACAACATGAAACACTAGAGAGGCATCCGCAAAAAAGGAACTAATTGAAATCGCATGTTCTTCATTCAGGAACACAAACTAAAGTAATAGAAAAATTGTCATAATAAAAATCTTCATAACTTGATCAAATCTTCATGCGGAACTCTAAAAATTGACATGGATAAACTAGATATACTCAACAAGAAACCCTTTAGACCACAACCTCTAAAAAAAATGTATTGATCACACCAACAGAAAGAACTTCATTTCACCAATGACAACCAGTACCACTTCTTATTACAATTTTCTCAATATCCCCGACATATACAACTTCTAATGAAATAATGATAATAGTGTTGACATCAATGAAAACCACATATCAAGAACAAAACACAACATCCAACAAAGGATTCATTGGTTTTGTAGAGATACAAACATAATCTTAGTCTGGTCATTGAATAACTTCATGAAATAAAAGAATTTTCAACAATATTTTATGAAACTCAAATAACTTGCATACATTCAAGTAGATTTAGCATTAAGAATTCAAAAATTTCATGGATTCAGAATATTTATAATAAAACTCCATGAATTTATCATTTTTTGCAATATTTTCTAGAATTTAAAATGTATATTCTAAAATAAAGCATAAAAAATTACTAAAAAGTAAAATTTCTCCTAGGTATTATCCATGCATGCCTCAAGAAATAACCAAACCAGAGCAAACCATTCAATACATCACCAAATTGCTTCATAGCTCAACACAAAATGATGTAAGAGTTTAGTGACAGGGGGATTATTTTCCACCAGATAGTGTTAGTATGCACCCTTAAATAGTTCAACACATAGTTTGATTGTCTAATAGGAACAAACCATCAGTTACGTAAGATTTAATATCAGGAAATAGCTTTGAAATTGGATATGATACTAGTTAAATTCTAATGAAAAATACAAGTTTTTTGTATGGAATAGAAAATAAAATAGGAAAAGGAACAAAACTTGAAAAAAAATTAGTTCTTTGACATCCACAAATTCTAAACATAAAAGTAAAATGAAACATCTCTTGTAATTTTATAGAAACAAGACATTAGAGAAATTCATTTTCCACATGAGAGAGAATCCAAGGGGTTAATCATAGCACCACATGTGGCACATAACAACTGGAAAGAGAACTTCTAAATAAGTCAATAGATTTTGACCTTCTTCAACACTTTGGAACTTTTGGACTTATGTCTTTAAGATTTGATCAAAAAATCAAATTGGATCAAGCAAATTTGTCAAACAAAATGTACGAACTTCCTATGTTGTAAATTCAAGAAGATCGGGTGGAACTAGTTATTCAAATCTACCAGCAATCTTTTTCTTACGTTCAAGTTTGGGATCATGCTTGAAACACCCAAAAGTAAATCACCCTAGAGCTAGGCATCCTCCTTTGTCAAATGTGTAATACTAGGATCCTTAGTCTCCCGATTACCGGTGTTTCTTCGCAACAAATATTTTCCCCATGTGAGATTTTAGAGTGTAGCACAAAACATTGTAACATCATCGGATCTTCTTGCAACCAAAGTTTTCTTGACCATCCATACAAAAATATAGTCATCAATTTGTTTCTCCTACACATAAAATTCCATATATCATTCCCCTTTTAAAAAACTGTAACTCTCATTAAAATAAAACCATTATTAATAAATCAACTTTTAAAAAAAATTATAAATAGCATCCTTTTAATGTGGTCATGTAGCTTTAACTTTGTATGGACTACTAGACATTTTAGGCATTTTGGAAAATTTAAACAACCAACTTTAACACTTCAACACCAACACATCTTTTACCCAATACCCGATACTTGAAATACTTCAACTTTTTATCGAAAAAAATTCACCTATATCTTGGTTACCACCGGAAACTTTACTCCTAGACCATTATTCTGAGATTACAACAAGTTACCAAATTTCTCATTAAAAATTCCAACCATCCCACCTTCCAAGTACCTCATATATTCAACACCCGATGCTTTCAAATCATGAATTATCTCAAATATTTCCACTTTAACATTTTCTTCTGGTGATCCTTTTCCAACCAATGCCTTTCACAAGAATTAATTTTTCACTTGGGTCCCCGAGCCTTACATTTTTGGGGCATGTTGTGAGACCACACAAAAACTTGCAACCAACTAAACAAAATTTGAAAGGAACTTGGGAATTCATTACCCACTATAAATCATAACTTATGCATATTTTTTGGAATAACTCCTTACCTTTACTTGAATCCTAACATTAAGATTATAAAAAATCTACTAAAATGTATCGATGTGTGCACTGATGAATTCCTATTTTGATAACTTTGTGAAAAACTAGTTCATTGACATTGAGTTACATATTTTAGTAATCCTCTGAAGCCAACCTTGGATAGAGCCTTGCTATTAGTGAGCATCCATAGCCCTGAAAAGGTTATCCTTGTAATTCTCCCAAACATTGTTCCACTACCAGTCAAGTATCTATAGTCTTGGTAGAGGTATTTGGATAGCCTAAAGAGTTGAATTTTTCTCTTTTGATATTTCTTTATAAGATCTTTTTCTTCAACTTGTAGCAAACAAAGCCCACAATTAGGTTGGCAATTTTAGTGGTAGCAAAGGTTTTTTTTAATTTTTCACTCAATGTAGATTCATTCATCGTTTCACCAATTCCCAAAAGACTCAGTTAATAGTTTCTTGTATATGAAACTTTCTAGCTAAACTTTACCATCCTTATGCCAAATTTTAGCTAACTATAATTCACTATATGTTTTAAAAAGAAAAAGAGTTAAAATTTAGCAACACGTTACTAAATCATTTTATTAATTCTAAATGTAGAGATGCCAATTACCACCCTTCCAATTTATTTTCATGGAAACCCACTAAAATTAACTTGGTCAAAAAAATTTGATTTGGCAACTTTGCACTTACATTAATGCATCAGACTTGTCATGATTATACTTAAGCCTGGCCATCATACTCTTCATTTAATTTCCATCAAGTTTTCCACATGTTGATGTCTTCCACCTTACCAACTCAACTTTCTTTATAAACAACACACCTATACATCTTTATAATTAATACGAATCAATGAAATAAATTGAAATGACCATATAATTTAATTCTACTATCTCAATTTTTCTTGATTCATGATCTTTGTACTAGAAAATCTTGAAGTTGGACACTAGTTTCATGATAATTTATTTGATTTAACTTTTAATTTTGGAGAAAAGTGTACTTCTACCATTGTATATTTCTCACGTCTTTCTATAAATTCAACACTTTCCTTCAAATTCCAAACTTCTATATTCAATTTTCTCCTCTTTGCTTGTGCTTTCTTGCTTCCAAGCTATGGATACTCCCATTTTCCTCACATGTGTTTGTCACTAGACTAGCTTTCTTAGCCAAGTTATGACCCAAAGGCTTGGAAAAGTGTTCTTCCTCCATACTCCTTCCACTAGGGAATTCTTGTGCATGGTTCTTGGGGAGACTTTTGTGAACTCCAAGGCATATTATAGACTAAATTCAGAGCTAGCTTCATGGTTTATAGCTTCTCTTCTATACCTCGGCCTCTTAGTAGCTGAAGTTCATTTTGCAATATTCATGATAATGCAACCCAAATTCCTAGGTAATTTGGACCATGTTCTCTCCATTGCTCATCTGGCCATGGGAATCCCTTCTATTGATGACATTCTATGATTTATGGAACAAGGGAAAGTAGTTCCTCTTATGTCGTTCCTTACTATTGTGCATACACAAAACCTTGATGACCATAGGGACAACAATTACCCAAGGTACACACTCCTCATGGATGAAGCATCCCAAATTAACTAACCATTCTACCCACTATTCCTGCATGGCTCCTTTCTTTTCTCTTTGCCTCTTTTTCCTTATGATTATAATTTTGTAATTTCCATGTATATACGAAATGTAATGAAAAAATAATTTTCTATAGTCAAGTTTTTTATTTATTTCAAATGGTTTTACCTTTTCCAAATTTCAGTGCAATGTTTAAGAATTCAATTATCATGTGTTTCAACTTATGAAGAACTTGTTAATACTAGGAATAAAACCAAAAGGAAAGGAAAAAAAACCCTACTAGGGAAAATTATCCTATCTAACTAAAATTTACCCTAATCAAATGACTGACCCTAATTAAGGAATTTACCCTCATTTCTACCACTAACTTCATAATGCTCTTGGATCGAACCTTTGCAGGTTTATCTTTAAATTCACTTGAATAACCTTTAGATAACCTATTGTAATAATGAATTATTTGAAATTTCTATGTTTAATAAATACAAATTTGAACTCATACTTACCAATAATTTTACTAAAATGTATTGAAATGATCTCAATAATAGTTGATTTCACACACCTTTTTCATCGTCTTGATCTTGTACCTTCTTCCAATCCTCATTCATGGTTCTCCATTTCTTTTTTTTCTCCACGAATAGATGTATTTATTTCTTGATTTTTTTTCTATAAAATATTTCTTCGGTTCTCTATCCTATCTTTAATCTCAACATCACTACTCATTTTGATAGGCTGGATCTTAATACAATTTTCACAATTATCAGAAGGAGAGAAAGTAAAAACTTGATATTTTGTACTTTGTGTAAAATCAATAATCTCATCCCTTTTAGGTTGTGGATTTGCAATTAGGGGTGAAAAGCATGCATCTCCCACTCGTTTCACCTAATCTTTCTTATTATTATCATCTTCCATGCATGTGAGTATTAGTGACTCAATCCCTTCAAATTAACACTTAAAATGTGATATTTCAAAATCTTGATGACTTTACTTCTTTCCCATAATTTTTTTAGAATCTCTTCATAACAATTAGATATAGGAAATTTGTTTGGTATAATGGTTAAACCTATAATATTTCCCATTTTACTAGGATTAGATAATTTCATAGAATTCAAACCTCCTTCCAGTAACGGTTCATTTCTTCTCACAATTAGTGATGCCTCCATTAACAAAATTACCTTATAAGTGGCCAAACTTACCCTAGTTAGAAAATTTTTTACAGCAAAGTTCACCATGATCAATTGTATCATAAATCTTACACTCAATAACCCTACAAAAAGAGAATGGACTCAAGGGGTAAAGCCTCTTATTAAGGATTTTACAGATCTTATCAATTTACTTTTCACTCTCCATTACAAAACTACTCAGGCTTTTGCCTCACAAGAAAACTTCAATTTTAAGACCAAGACAACAATAATGACTTAAAATATACGAGATTGAACCTCATTCTAGAACTTTTCTTGTTGAAATGGTTGTTACTCGCACACCAAAAGATAGATAGATTCTAACAAAGTACTACGGAAACCTACCTTTCTTGAAAGACTCCATCAAGAAACCTAAATCTAAGGAAAGCTTAGTTCGATCCCAAGGCTCGTTTATATCAGGTCTTGATGAACTAGCTTTACAAAGGGTTCATTGTGATAATTTTGTTAAACATGAGGGGTAAATGGTCATTAAGGATTGGATGGTATCACAGAGATATGAACATAATATTAGTCTGATCATTGAATAACTTCATGAAATCAAAGAATTTACAACAATATTTCATGAAACTCAAATAACTTGCATACATTCAAGTAAATTTAGAATTAAAGCATTCAACAATTTCATGGAGTCAAAATATTTGTAATAAAAATCCATGCATTTATGATTTTTTGGAACATTTTCTAGAATATAAAACATCTATTCTAAAATAAAGCATAAAAAATTATTAAAAAGTAAAATTTATCCCTGGTATTATGCATGTATGCCTAAAGAAATAACCAAACCAAAGCAAACCATTTTATATATCACCAAATCACTTCATAGTTAGGCATAAAATGATGCAAGAGTCTAAATAAAGGGGAATTATTTGCTACTAGGTAGTGTCAGTATGCACCCTCAAATGACTCATCCCATAGTCTTATCTTGCTACATAAGATTTCATATGAAGATATAGCTTTGAAATTGGCTCTGATATTAGTTAAATTCTAGTGAAACATACAAGTTTTTAGTCTAGAATAGAATAGTAAATAGGAAAAAGAACAAAACTTGAAATTTTTTTAGTTCTTTAACATCCAAAAATTTTGAACTTAAAAAGAAAATGAAACATCTCCCAATGTTTTATAGAAACAAGACATTTGGGAAATTCAATCAACACATGAGAGGGAATCCAAGGGACGAATCACAACAAGGAATGTGGTACGTGACAACTGGAAAGATAACTTCTAAATAAGTAAACAAATTTTGACCTTCTTCAACACTTTGAAACTTTTAGACTTATGTCTTTAAATTTGATCAAGAAATCAAATCAAATTGAGTGGATTCTTCAAAAAAAATGTAGGAACTTCCTCTAATGGATATTCAAGGAGATCAAATGGAACTAGTTATTCAAATCCACCAACACTTTTTATTCCTACATTCATGTTTAGGCTTGGGCTTAAAAATATTGAAAGAAAATCACCCTAGAGCTAGACACCCTCCTTCGTCGCATGCGTAATACCAGGATCCCTAGTCTCCCAGTTATCGATGTTTTTTCATGACATTTTTTTTCTTTGCATGAGCTTTCAAAGCATACCACCAAACCTAGTAACATCATTGGATCTGCTTACAACCCAATTTTTCCTAATTGTCCATACCAAAATATAGTTCAACAACCTATTCCTCCTACACATAAAATTCCATATATCAATCCCTTTCTTAAGAAAACATTATTATAACTCTCATTAAAATAAAACCATCATTAGTAAAGCATATTTTAAAACAATTCATAAATAACACATTTTTAATCCATTCTCGTGTAGCTATCACTTTGGATGGACTACCAAAATTTTTTGGCATTCGGGAAAAATTAATCAACCAACTTTAACACTTCAGCACCAACACATCTTTGACTTGGTACCCTATACCTAACATACTTTATCTTTTTACCTAAAAAAAATTCACAGAGATCTTGGTTACCAAAAAACCTTTACTCCTATACCTTTATTCCCAGATCATAGCAACTTACGAAAATTCTCATTAAACATTCCAACCAATCTGACTTCTCGATACCTAGTATATTCAACACCCGATTCTTTTAAATCATGAATTATTTCAAATATTTTCCACTTTAACATTTTATTTCAACGATCCTTTTCCAACTAGTCCCTGTCATAAGCATTAATTTTTCATTTGCATCTCCAAGCCTAACATTCTGGAGGTGTGTTGTGAGACCAGACAACAATACTAAACAAGATTGGGTTGTGGACAACTTGCTAATAGGATAACTCTCACGTGACTTACTATTATTTTTTTTGTTTTCTTTTATTTCTTTATGTGATTGCATGTGTGTAATGTTTTCCTCCATATTGTTCAATTTGATGTATCTCTTCATGTGCATTTGTCTATTTGTACCTAAATTCTTCTATATGTCAAAAACATTTATCTTTTCTTTTTCTTTTGTTTTTCTTTTGTTGATGATGCAAGGCATCGAGACATTTAGGTCTCCTCCATGTTGACCCAAAATATTTTTCTTTATTTTTTCTCTCTATGTGTCATTCTTCCAGTTTTATGAATATGTGGGCAATGATGATGTTTTCATGCACTATAACAATATTGTAGGAAATATATAATGACCCCAAATTTGTAGATCCCTTATGTGTTTGGGATTTCATTTTGGGGGTAACCTCTTTCCTTTTTTTCATGATGTAGCTTCATATGGAAACATATGAATTGTCGTCTAGGGATTTTCTAAAAATCTCTCATGTCCTATTTATTATTTTAGAATTGATTATTTGCTACTTTAAAATAAATTTCTCACATTAATGGTATTAGCAATTTATTTAAAGTGGGGGCATACATTGTCATTATTACTATTTTTGAAAATTTTGACATTCCTTATGTTTCATTGTGTAATTTCCTTTCTTCTTATGGTGTGTCTTTTTCTTGGTGGTTTCATTGGGTTTGATGTCCTCTGAGAGTGTGAACTTTCTTGGCATATGACCTTCCTCTTAGTGGTGATTCTATGTGTTGCATCCCCTAAGTTGCTAACATTTTATCCTTGACTTGTCCTCTCTTGAAGACATTAGGCACAATGTTCCCTAAGAAGAGACCTTACACGAACTAAGAAAAATCCTTTTGAACATGTTTCTTTGCATTTTGTTCATAAGTTTTTAGCATAACATTGTTAACCTTATGAAGCTCAAAGTTCATATTTTTTTCGTGCCTTATTAGAGTTATTAGAGGTATAGCTTTGGTATGGTTAGTGCAGAGGAAAATTTTTCCATTAATGTTTTTGACCCTTGCGGGTCTTTTTTTGGCCCTTGTTTTTTCTTGCATTAGTATAGCTTCATGCCCCAAAGGCTAAATGTTACTCTTGCATAAAAGCACGCAATACTCCATGTGGTGGCTACACGAATTTTCATTATATCATCTTCCTTTTGTGCTCGAACTGGGACACGTGTCTTCCTAGTGGGTATTTCGTCAAAACCATTCTCATAAATTCAGAAATTTCTCGCCATCTTGCCATGTCAACCATTTCATCAGGTGGGTTGCATATTCCACAAATGTATCTCTTTTTGGTAGATTTTTTTAGACAACACGGTGAAGTTCTTATTTCCAGGGTTGGACTTTTGGGGTGGCACCATCATTCCTTATAGATGATTGGACCATGTTTTAATAGGCTATGTTAGGATCTAATCATCTTCTAACAACATATCTTCATAGAACTTATACAAAATTTGGAGCCATAAATGAGGCAGCTCAAACTTTATGAGTGAAGATTGTTGTGATCTAATAAGACCTTGGATCATATTGTGATCTATCTAATGCAAACACCTGGCAGTTGTTCATGTCTATTGGTTGTGACAGTGGCTCCTTCTTCTATATTTTTAAAGGAGATTGTAGTAAGGGAAATAGATGATTTTAGGGAGATATATTTTTCAAGAATAGGAAGATTTTTACAAAGCACTGAACATTTATCAAGACTATTAATCAAATTGGCATATGACCTTTTTTTCAGTTGATTTATTGCAAGAAAAATAGATTATTAAGGATTAAATTTTGAGATTGTGCATTTTATGGCCTTTATCATTATTTTTTTTTTCTTATATCATTTAAGTTGAATAATCTATGTCAATTCTTAACTAGGTAGTCTGGATAATTGTTTTACATGCTATTAGCTTATATGTTTAAAAGCTATATTTCAAAAATTGAATCATGTTTATTATACTCTTTCCTTTTTAGTAAGGATTATACTACAGTATATATTATGATGTGGGTGATCCCACAATACTGGTTTACAATTTTTGGCCAAACTAGACACTGAACTGATTTTTTCTAACTAAACCTTCACTTTTAGGCACCTATAGTGGCTAAAACATGAGGAATTTGAAGATGATGCAAACTAGTGATTTGTGACATTTTTTCTGTAGATTCTAAATATGTTTTTTTCAAAAAATTGGAATCAGATTCCAGTTCTTTTTCCATCTCCTTTGAAAACTAGCTTTTTTCAGTAAACACCATTTTTAAGGAGTGACACTCACCGTATAAAACATAAATTTTTCCATGAAGGATAAAATTATAATTTTTTGAATTTATATTTGTAACTACAATATCTAGTGCTTCCAGTTGGTTTCATAGTGTTTTATCTAATATTTTTTCCTTAATCAAGTTTCAAAGTCAAACCAATTACAATTCAAACATAGGTGGACCATATAACACATATTATTTTTGTATGTATCGAAATTCAATTTTATTTATTTTGATTAAGGACTTCAATTTCTAGTGCACTCATATTTTTCAAAAAATAATTGATAATGTTCTACTTTTCCATAGGTGCAGAACAAAGAGCTTAATTTTTAGTGAAAAACCGAAATTCACAAGAAATAAAAAATAAATACAATAATAAAATTAAATGTATTTAAAATTAATTTTTGGGAATCTTATAATAAGGACTACATACTTACAAAAAATAAATTTTAAATGAATTCATTTGATCCCCCAAAAGGTAAATCAAAAGTGATTTATTATCAGCATTTTGATAGGTGTAAAGGGGATTGCATTGTAGGTATGGTTTAAAACTAGAGGGGTTCTATCCAAGGGGATTTGATCTAAGGTATTTTGATCAAACCCTCTTCAATTGGTATGCTTTAAATCAAACTTTTTAAGGCTTACATTATTATATTTTCTAAAAATATGTGATTTCAACAAAAATTAGAATCTCCCATAAATTGTAAACCAACTTTGTGGGATCACCCATGTAAGAGCAAGGGTGGTCCTGCAAAGATCTAAACATTCTTGTTAATCATAAGGTTTCTTATTCCTATATGACCTTAATGGATTTTTCCCATGGGGGGATTTTAATGACTTCACTGTGCTTTCTCTAGCCTTTGTCATTCATTCTCTTCCAAAAAATGAAGGGTCTATGGCATTTTGTGTCCATTTGATCAGGAGTAAAGAATTTATAAATATTGGAAATGTTGTTGTATATAGTCAAATTTGGTCTTGAAGAGTTAATTAAATACAATTTATTTAATTAAAAATCTTGAATTCTTCTACTTATAAGTAAATTGAAAGATTTATTTATATAGTTCATTTTCTTTAATTCTTCATGTCCTAAATCATTTTATTCTTATCTTAATTAAATGAACAAATTTAATTAGATTGTTTTATTTAATTAACAACCTCTCATTAAATTTGAATTTTAAATTCAAATTTAATCACATTTCTACTAACTTCTTTCTACCTTCAACCTCATCATGTGTCTCAAGAAATTAAATATTTAGATAATATTGAATTTCCCATTTATCATCAACAAATTCTAACAAATTTTTGACACTTGGCCTTCATCTCCATTTGATTCCTCTTCACACTTGGTAGTTTATTCTTCTAAAGGGAACACAGTTCCCTTTTCTTTCTAACCTCTTCATCTTCAACCATCCATTCTCGAGATCGAATGTAGACCGTTGATTTATGCCACCTAGGCTCATGCCTTGGAAAATCTATAAAAGGGCCCTCATTTACAACAAAATAATATATAGAGAGGTCAACATAATTACACTTTGTGGAATTTTCATTAGTATTAGCATCTTAGCACTGCCATTTTAGTATTATAATTTTAGAATCAAGTAGTTTAATCATGGCATTACCATTAGCAACATCTTAATTATTTTAGTTTCATCACATCATTTCCATTAGCAACATCATAGCAACATCATTAAATATTTGCATGTCATTTACAAATAGTTTAGCAATGATGTAATGTAGGATGCATTTCCTACATTTCCAACATCTTCATTCTTTAGGTTGTCATTTGTAAAGTCATGTGCACAAAAAATATAAGAGAAAAATGACTTAAAGAATCCTTCAAGAAGAGGACAATGAGACACCATTAGGGAATTATTTGTTTCAATTTGATTGTTATTATTTGAATTCCTTGATATAAAGCTTCAATGGTGTGTTGTATAGGTTATACTTTCTATTCACATATTTTATACATAGATTAAAGTGGTGTCCACCATGGGGGCTAGCCCAATTTTTAACATTTTCTGGCAAATTGTTGTCGACATGTTCGTTCATGAATCTCAATGTAGCACACCTGAAGCTTGTTTCAGCACATAGGTGGTGACTTTCGGTGCATCCAAGCTTTGTTATAGCACATACACATCCCAAAATAGAGCATCTACTTGCTCTTTCAATGCATATACAAGATTTGAATTCCTTTTTTTACTTTCCAAATTAGAGCATTCAATGTGTTGTGTAGTGCATATACTAAATATTTTAGTACATATGCTCTCTATTTTAGCACATACACCTTTATTTGTAGAAACTTAAAATTATGGGAACCGATCCATATCTTTCTATTTTGCAAGTGCTTTATACATTGTCAAATACATTACCTGAGACTACTAATGATGTTTGCAGGGGCTAGAGTTATTTTCCATTTATTAAATTAGGCATCTAGTTTAGTTATAAGGTTAATGAACACCATGTATGATGTGTTTGTAAAGTGATAGGCCTATGCTTTCCCCTTCAATGGGTGACGAAAATTCCAGACTTACTCTTTCATTTTATTGCAATAACACCTTTAGAAGGCCTTTTGTAGTGGGAAAAAGTACTCACCCTATGGGAATGACCTAAGTGGGAATAGCTAAAATCAAGTATTCCAACCTACTATAATAAAAAATTATTGTGATGAAAATCACATTCAACGATAGTGTGCACTGATAGACATCCCCAATGCCTTTGTTCTAAAGGTTGGGAGGCCTCTTGAGGGAGTCTATCATTTGTCGCATTGAACATAAACCCTTACTAAGAACATTAAGTGTAGTAGCTAGCTATGTTAGTTCCTAAACATTATGATATTCATAGTACAAGGGGAGGGAAGAATCTACCCCCAAGATACTCACCATATAACTACAAGGGATTATTGGCCAAAAATGGATGATTCAACTTTGGTTAAGACCTACAAAAGGAAAAACATAGGCACCCTCTATGGGGTGATAGGGCTATCAGAGTTGACATAGTTCTAAGATGTGGGTTGTGATGTTATTAATGACACTTGACATTAGAAGAGTTTGATTTTTTTTTCTATTGTTCAATACCAGTGGAAATCAAAGGGATTAGACTAGATCCTAGAACATACACTTGATGTTTAGATCATAAGATGAAACAACTATTTTACTACTTGCTTTTATGTTTGACATCACTATTCAGAAGATCATCCAACTAAAACACTCAATTCATTGATTCAAAAACAAGAAAATTAGACAAACTTTCAAAATGGTTACACTTCCAATTTAGTGCATAAGCTTTTTGTTCCAACACATTTTCCTCATATTTTAGTGCATAAGCTTTCTACTCAGGTGTGTTTACCACATCTTTCAATGCATAAGCTTTTTGTTCTAGTGCATTTTCCTCCTTTTTTAGTCCATAAGCTTCTAGTTCTAGTGCATTTAAGTGATGGTCTAGCACATACAAGATTTGTTTTAGTGTATTTACCCCATTTTTCAACACATCTACAACATGTTTTAGCACATTCACTTGATACTCAAATAGAGAGCTAAATTCACCTTCTAACCGACAATTAGAATCATATTTAAGGATCCATTTTAGAGCAGAGATTATTCCTCATTACAACACTAGTTTAATAAAACTTGAAGAAACTAGCTTTAGCAAGTGTAATCACTTTAACTAAACTTTTGTCAAACTACTTAAAGTTCCAAATCACCAATCTCATCTCTGATTGTTAGCCAAGTTTCATCATCAGGATATATCATCCTTCATCAGGAAACAAATGCTTTACATTAGATTTAATCATAGTCTCATCAATAGGATCCATCATCCTATTTGACTTAGGTATCTCATTGGCACTCCGAAAACATAGATCAAAGTATAGAAAACCATTAACACTTGCATGCCCATTTTAACAAGAGCTCAAAAACTAAAACTTAGAGAAAAAAAATTGAAACCCAAAACATCATGGCAGAAGGAGAAGAAAATCATTTTCACATATTTCACCAACCTAAAATAGATAAGATAACTAATGAGGACATTCAACAAGCTCAACAAGACCATAAATTTCACAAGTTCATGGAAAATATTTTAGAAAAAGATGGAGAGAAATACTTTTTGATGTTGTAAAATCAAGGTGTAAAACTACCCAATGAATTTTATGTAAACCAATGGAAGGGAGCTCCCAAGAAAACAAAAGTTGACTCATGAATCACAAATCTAGCGAACGATTCAACTCAACAAATGCAAAATCTTCAACAACAAATACAAGACATGCAAAGAGGAACAACCAAGAGATATTTGTTGCAAGACATCTTTCCTTATCCTTTTGACATAAATATAAACATGATACCTTTTCCACCAAATTTTGATCTTCCAAAATACAACAAATACAATGGAAAAAATGATCCTCAAGATCATGTAAGAGAATTGTACATAATGAGTTTGGTATTTTCACATGAAGAAACATATTTAATGAGATTATTTCTAAGAAGTTTGGGTGGTCAATGCATGGAATGGTTTTAAAAACTCCCACCAGGCATTAGAACATTTGAGGAGTTGGTAAATAAATTTATCTCCCAATATTCCTACAACATTCAACATGAAATAACCATGAAAGATCTTTGTAACATAAAACAAAAAATGGTGAATCATTTCTTACATTCCTACAAAGATGGAGACAATTATTTTCTAGATATGCCTATCCTATACCTGAGAAAGAAAATATGGAGATCTTTATTGAAAATACTAACAGTGAGATGAGTTATAGACTCCAATTGTAATGTCCACCCACCTTTGAAAAGATGATTGAAAATAGGCTTAAGATTGAGGAATCCTTTGTTAAAAGAGTAGTAAAAATCTATAATGAAGGAACAAACTTGGCTAACTCTTCCAATCATCATAACAATAGTGAAAAATCTAAATTATGGACAAGAAACAAGACTACTAGTAACGATGGTGTAGCTGATACACATAACACAAAATAAATATTTAATTTATTGGGTATTATGCCCAAAAATAATAAAAAAAACAACTTGAATCTAAACCAACTCCACCACCACAACACATAAAATTTACACCTTTAGGACAATCACTAGAATGAACATTAAAATAATTTATTGCACACAAACTCATCACATTACCAGAGGAACAATATTTTGAACCACGAGTTAAACCATCATGGTGGAATGATGCATATTACTATGATTAGCATAGAAACAAAGGTCATAAAACAAATGATTGTATGCAACTAAAACATTTTGTGCAATATTTGATAGACATATGTGAAATATTGATAGAAGGACCTCAAATAAATGTTGATCATGGAGAATTTAAGAACCATTTACCCTATTATGAAAAGGAGAGTCCTCTTCAAAAAAAAACAAAGGGAAGAATGTGAATTATGTCTATGATAATACCATCCTTCACATTTCTATAATTGATAATCAAATTAATGAAATAAAAAATAATCACATTGTTGCATTTGGCAATCAAATCAATGACATTAAAATCAAGGATAAACAAGACATTGCTGCAGCTGATAATCAAATCAATTTCATCAAAATCAAGAATAGAAAAGACAACCTACCAGTAAATGTGACCACAAGAGTGCAATCCAAGTTTGTATTAACAAGAAGTACATTTAAAATACCTATAACCACTTCAAATCTATATAATATCATAGACCAATTGCAAAAGATCCCAGCATAGATATCCATAATGAAACTTCTTAAAATTTCACTAGCCCATAAGGAAATTATGGAAAAAGCTTTGGTGGACACTAGAGTACCAACTAATTTGGATGTTTTTCAATTCCAAGCCATGGTGGGACATTTGAATGCACCCAATTGTTTATCATTCTCAAAAAATTATGCATCCCTCACTCATCCATATAACGCTCCACTCCATATTGAGGTTATAATCCAAAAACATCAGGTCAAATGCATTATAATAGATGTGGGAGCTAGTCTAAATATATGCACTTTAAAGATTATCTTTGCATTGGGATTTTTAGAAAATATAATAGATGCCAGAAGAAGGATCACCATAAAATCTTATGATGATGAAGAAAGATCCTCTCAAGGACTGGTTGTATTACCAATTAAAGTGCAACCAATTCAAAAGGCTATAATCTACCAATTTTTAGAGAAGTATTTGACATACAACATACTCTTGGGTCGACCTTGGATCCAAGAAATACAAGGAGTGCCATCAACGTACCATCAATGCTTGAAATTCTCTTACAATAGACAAGGGATCACAATTTCATAATATTCCAATAATCCTTAATAGTGTAACACTCTCAAGATAGTCCAAGATGTTTTTGTGCCACAACAACAGAGAAAATATCATTTCTATTTCATCAAGTAATGAAATCCAACTCAATTCTTTGTCAAATCAGTTTGAGAAAAAGATACAGTCGAAAGATGAAGGCATTGGTGATCTCATTTCCTCAAGCAATGAAAGCCAACAAAACAATTTGAGAAAAATATTCAACTGAAAGATAAAGGCATCAAAGAGTATTATTTTGAGCATTCCTTATGTCTCTCACAACTACTAGCTTCTCCAAAATCATATGGACATGTGCCATCAACATCTAGACAATGATCTTCACAACACATCACAATCTTTGAGGGTAAATTTGTAAAATCAAGTACTCTAGTTGATGAATATGAGGACAAAGACATTCTAAATTGACTTTACAAAGATGAAGAAACATCCCAAAAAAATAACTTTCAATACACTAATAGAGCAATATGGTAAAGGGATCACAATCTTAGAAAATATGGGATATGAAGGAAAAGGTCCTATTGGAAAATGAAAAAGAAGGCATTGTGGAACCAATTTAGCCTATCACAATCAATGCAAAATACAATACAGGATTAGGATACAAAGAAGAGACAAAAGAAGAAACCACTCAATAGATTTGTGAGTGAATCCTCCAATTGCAAGCTAGTTCTGAAATAAAATCAAATGAATATGAATGGGATTTACTATCAGAATTATCTTTTGAAGACAAAGAAATTGATGTGATAAAGAGGTATGATCCCATACATATGGAGGGACAAAGTTCAGGGTCTAGACCACTTGAATTTGGCTCACTACATATTGATGACTCTAGCGAGGATGATCAAACATCGACCGAGATAGTGATTCGAAGGAGAATACCATTATAGACCTTAATGTTACTATCAAAAACCTTGAAAATGTTTCTATCATGACCCTCATCACCTTGGACCTTGACCAATCTGATGATTCCCTACCGTTGATACATCCCAAACTCATTGATTGGGAATAAACCGGGCTACTTGATATCCCTATCTTTTAAGATGATGATGCCATTATCAATTTCCTTTGTTCTAAAAATCCAAAAACAAGTTCCACCAAAAAAATCATAATGAAACTTCAAACCAGGGGAGTTTCAAGTCTCTTAGTTGTGAAATAAAGAATACAAAAAAATCAATCTGATGGTGAAAACCATTCAATGGTAGTATTAGATCATGAAAAATTAAAAATAAAGAGTGTATCCAATGGTAAGAACCTCTCTGAGGCACTAAAGGATGGGAGATTTGACACTCTTCTAGAGAATTATCATGAAAGATCTTCAATATTGGTTGAGCCTAAGCAATCTATAAATATTGGTACTGTGGAAATAATAAAGACCCTGCACCTAGCGACATCAATGACAGGGCAAGAAAAGCCAAATTTCACCAAATTCTTTGAAGGAATACAAATATTTTTTTCTTGATCATATGCTGACATACTAGGAATAGATCCATATATAATAATGCATCATTTATCCATAGCACCTAGAGTGAAGCCAATAAAGTAGAAATTGAGAAAAATGCATCTGCGCATCGCCCTACTAGTGAAAGTAGAATTGAAAAAGCTATTAGAATTGGGGTTCATTTGACCAATTGACTATGCATAATGGATTTCAAACATTGTACCAGTCTCCAAAATAGACAACAACATCAAAATATGCACATATTTTAGGGATCTTAACAAGGATTGTCCAAAGGATGATTTTCCTTAACCCAATATAGACATCATTGTGGATTTAACATTTAACAATAGGACATGCTATGCTATCACTCATAGATGGTTTTTTAGGTTATAATCAAATCAAAATTACACCAGAAGATCAAGACAAAACAAATTTTACATGCCCATGGGGTACATTTTGTTGGAATTTCATGCCTTTTGGATTAAAGAATGCAAGAGCAACTTATCAGTGTGCAATGACAACCATCTTTCATTACATATGCACACATTCATGGAGGACTATGTGGATGAACTACTAGAAAAATCAATAACCAGGGAAGGAAATCTAGAAATATTGGATAAAATATTTACTCGATTGGAAAAGTTGAATGTGTGTTTAAATCCAAAGAAGTGTGTATTCTAAGTAACATCAACAAAACTCTTAGGATACATAGTCTCAGCTAAGGGAATCGAAGTAGATCCATGAAAATTCAAAGAAATCATGGAAATGGAATCTCCTAAGAACATTAGCCAACAATGATCTCTACAAGGAAGATTCCAATCTATCAAAAGATTCATCATGTAAGTGGTGGAAAAAAGTCATCCTTTTACTCATTTGTTACACAAGAATGTTTCTGTTAGATGTGATGAAGATGTGAAGCTTCCTTTAATCATTTGAAACAATATCTATTGAATCCACCTATATTGGTACCACCAATATAAGGAAAACCACTTCTACTCTACATAGCAACTACTAAGGTATCTTTGGGAGCTTTTCTAGCACAAGAAGAATCTATAAGAAAAGAAAGGGTTGTCTACTACATCAGTAGTACACTAAGTGGCTATGAACTTAACTACAAATTCATTGAAAAATATTGTTTGGTAGTGGTGTTTGCTACTCAACAATTGTGACACTATATGTTAGCACATATCATCCAACTAATAGCCAAGATAGATCCATTAAAATATCTACTCAGCAAATCCACCCTAATAGGAAGATTAGAAAAGTGGGTGGTGATATTGAGTGAATTTGACATTCAATATGTGGATAGAAGAGAAATCAAGGGCCAAGCAATAGAAGATTAGTTAGCTAAAGCACTGTTGCAAGATGACCATCCTATGCACATTAAATTTCTAGATGCAGATGTCCTCACTATGATAGCACAACATTGTATATTATACTTCGATGGGTCTTACACTCAACATGGATAAGGTGTCAGAATCCTATTTGTTACTCCTCAAGGACACACTAACCCAAAATCTTACAAGTTGATGTTCCCTTGCACAAACAACATGACTTAATATGAAGCACTAATCATTGGTATCAAGGTAGCAATGGAATGGAAAATCACAAAATTACAAGTTTATGGAGATTCTCAATTAGTCATCAATCACATTAATGATGACTATCAAACAAAATATGACAAGTTGATGCCATACAAGAGAATGGTAGATGACTTCAAGAAATACTTTATTGAGATCAAGTGTGAATAGATTCCAAGAGTAGACAACAAAGTTGTAGCTGCCATGGCAACCATTGATTCTCTTCTACAAATACTAGAAAAATGAAGTTGTTATGAATTCATTGTGGAAAATTTGTTTAATCCTGCATATGACAATCCTAAATCCCAAGTCATCTGCCATCTAGTTGATGTTTATTATTTAATCTATGGGAAGATTTATAACTATCTAAGACACAATACCCTTCCACCTAATCTATCTCAAAACCAAAAATGCAACTTTATCTGTCAAGCAGCCCAACATACCCTGATAGCTAATACACTTTATCGACTAGGACTCAATAGTACTCTCCTCTGATGTATTGAACATGACGAATCTAAAACTTCCTTACAAAAATTTCATGAAGTTATTTGTGGTACTCATTCAAGTGGTCTTACTATAGCTAAGAAAATACTATGCTTGGGATATTATTGGTCAAGCATGGAGAAAGAATCTTTTCAATTTGTTAAGAAGTGCAAGAAGTGTCAAGTGCATGGAAATATCATACATGCACTAGCGCAAGAGTTGCAACCATTCACATTGACCTAGCCTTTCTATTAATGGGGACTTGATCTTGTGGGAAAGATTCATCCATCTTACTCTAATGGACATAAATTCATAATCCCAACCATCAAGTATTTCACAAAGTGGATTGAAGTTATCCCATTAACCATGATCACTGGTAAACAAATTGCTTCCTTTATCCTGAACGACATTTTTTGTTGATATGAAATCCATAACTCCATTGTCACTGATAATGGTAGACCCTTCAAAAACCAAGATATACAAGAAATTTGTGAAAAATTTCATATCCAACACTGATTTTCCACACTCTATTACCCTCGAGGGAATGGCCAAGTAGAAATCTCAAATAAGACCATTCTTAAAATCTTGAAGAAAACTATCAATGACATTGGATGTGATTGGCATGGTCAACTAAACCAGGTGCCTTGTGGGCATACCGTTCTAGCATCTACACCCCTACAAGAGCCACACCATATTCCCTTGTGTATGGATTAGAAGCCATCTTACTCATTGAGGTTGAGTTACCTTCACTTTAGGTATCATTGAAAGGAATCATCTCTAAGGAATATTATCAAGTATCCAGACTATAGGAGTTGGAATTGTTAGATGAACATCGTCAACATGTTTTTTATCATCTCAAATATTATCAAAAAATAATGTCAATGAGCTATAATCACAAGGTAAGAACAAGAATATTTTAGGTTGGCGACTTGCTCCTAAAAGAAAATCCTCGCAATCAACAAGATCAGGAAAAGAAGGGAAAATTTGAACCTAATTGGCTAGGTCCTTTTGTCATTGTATTAGTATATGGATCTAGAGCATATTAGTTATCTACACCTAAAGGGGATATATTTGAAGAACCTATCAACAACCTTCATCTCAATAAGTTTTATACATAACTCATCCAGTGCATGGTTCAAAAAGCTGAAAAATCCAAAAAAATAAAAAAAGCTGAAAAATCCAAAAATAAATAAAAAAAGCTGAAAAATCCAAACAAAAAAGTAGAAAAGAAAAATCCAAAAAAAAGTGAAAAAGAGAAAAATAAAAAAATCATAAAATTAGAAAAGGTGCACTAAAAACAAGTAGTGAAAACCTAGAAAATAGGCACTATTTGTGATAGATAAGCTTTTCCATCAATTGGAACATGTGTTGTTCATCCACTTTTTGCCATCATTATGGTTGTCCATCATAAAACCTCATGTACATATCCAGGCATTGTAGTCGTTTCACCTTGGCTTGGCGATCATTGTTCATATTCATAATAAATGGTTGGTTTCTCACTAGGGGAAAAATCCTGAACTCATTGGGGGAAATCTGCTTTGAGCTTAAAACAACAGATGAGCAAGAACAAAAGTCTTAAAACATAGCGAACATAACAATCACAATAGAACTCAACATCGAACAACAATCAAATTTTTTTAGAAAACCAACCATCCAAATCAATAGTAAGATCGGAAAAACAAATATAATTAGATGATATACTTCTAAATTATGGTTTAATCACTTTGGCATGAATGTTCAACTATTGTATCTTGATTTTTGCTATCATTTCTCTTAAGAAACTCAAGGATGTCATGGACTAAAGGAGCTATGATGGAGTGTGATATTTTATTTGTTTGTTGTTTATGAGTTGATATTACTATTATGTAAATTTGTCACAAGATGTGATTGCAAATGTATCATTGATGACATTTTTTATTTGCATAGGAAAAGGATTATCTCTTGTCTGTTTTATGCAAGCACTACTCAAGTCCTCTCGGTTCAATTATTCCTAGATGCTTGTATTACCTTGCAACATCAAAAAATGAATGGAAGTTGTACTCAAATCATCATGGTTTAATTATACCATCGATGTTTGTACTAACTTTCAACATATTAAAAGCTCAATGATGACAACAAGCACAATAAATTGGCTAACAAGATGACAACACTGCATATTTAGATTTGCATGCTTAAGATAGATTGCATCCATATTAGGTTTTTTCATGTGCATTTTAGGTTTTCCAAGGCTGGAAAATTTCATAATGATTTATTTCTCATTAAAGGATTGAGTACATTTTACATTAAAAAAAAGATCATTCACATGTAGGTATGTGTAGGATCATCATGGAAAAAGCAGGCCCTTAAGTGGCAAAAAAATCAGAAAAACAAGAGATAGGAAACTTCACTTAAAAATTTGAATTAGTAATCTATGTTATTCCAAAAATATGTAACAATATAATCTATAGAAAATTTAATGTAGTTTCTAAACTACTAGGTTTATTTTTAAAAAATAATCTTTTTGGTGAAAATTTGAAATTTCAATGCACTAGTACTTAAATTTTAGGAAAAAATAAGAATTAGGTGTTTGTCTAACCACCCTAACCACAATAAAATGATAATATTTTTTTATAAGATTTTAGATATAAGTAGAGGACTCATGGCTCAATGTGATGCATGTTTTTTTGTAATTTTTTCTAAGTAAATAATTAATTATGAATTTTTTATTACAAATTTTAAAAAATATAAAAAATTCATATTTCTGACCACGTTAACTTGGTCAAAACTTCACGAAATTCATTTTTTTAAAATCCTATAATATGTGAAGCATAGAATGTGATGCATGTTTAAAATTCAAAAAATGTGATACCGTTTGAAAGGTATAGATGTTTTTCAATCAACCTATCAATAAGGACTTTAGTTGTAATTCAAATAGAAATTGAATAAGAATTATTTATTAAATTCACAGTAAAACATAATTTATATTGGTGGAAAGTTGAGAATCTCCTTTAAAAACCCTTTTCGTTTCATCAATTTTTGGTATAAAAAAAGTCATCAGCTAGATACCCTACAAATAGCCTTCATATCGCCACTTTTTTTCCCATCATGATCTTGTACATACACATGTAGTTGCATAATCATTATTATATCATACATACATTAGAAACTATTATCATCAGTCATCTATCCATGCATTAGATCATATATTTACATTAGAAAAATACAAAAAAATAAAGTACATCACATCTTATCTACATCCATCTCATTTATCATAAAGCATCATTCATAGGACCATATAGAATCATAATACATGGCATAATAATGTAAACATCATATAGCATATAGAATGGAAAGAAAATGCATTCAATATAAGAATTCATCATAAAAAGCATGTAGACAACATATAGATCAATAGTCTCTATTGCATCTCATATAATCTCAAAATAATAATTGTCAAGTGTATAATGATATCACAAAATGTGGAGAGATACATCAAAAAAATGGAAGAAAATCATAAAGTCGCTAACTGAATCAGTGAATACATCAAGTCTTAGTACATCAAATGTGAGTACAAAATCTATGTGTTGCTCCCCCCAAATGTTGTAGGCACTGTCACACCACCATATCGACCTACACCTAGATCTTTGCCTGATGGATCTCTAAGAGATGGCCTAGTCACACCGATGCTCATAGTTTGTGACTGACTCCAACTTGACATAGCATTGACACACAATGCATAAGTAGGGGCATGCCACTCTAGAGCAACCACCTGCTCATATAGTAATCTTTAGTACTTTGCCTCTCCTACATCTCCACCATCTCCACCATCAAACTCATCATCACCATCTCCCCCATCTCACCTTCATCTCGATGCATGTTGTGGTGCTCTCTCATCATCATACAATGACTGTACTAGCTCATCAAGACTAGATATCCTTGATATATCATGTGTGTAGAAATATTGAGCATACTCATTTGTCATCAAAGCATCTGTGATCTCTAGACAGTAGTCCCATACCTATGTCTACAATCCAAAATACTCCTTGCAAGATGCATCATAAGATAGTGTGGGTCCTCACTCTGCAGCATCTTATCATCCCCGAGCATATAATGCAACTCCCTAGGGAATCACTTCAACTCGGCCATACTAAAAAAGCATTCTCACAAGTAGAAATATATTGATAATAAAATTTGTCCTTCCAATTAGATATCTCAATGTGCAAACATAGGGCATCTCAATATCATCCTCGGTCCACTACTCACAATCTAAGTATGGTTGCCATGTGATAGTCTCCAGATCATCCAAAACATGCTGCCAATACTCCAATTTTCCTAGCTTGTGCTAAACAACCAGACCTGTGTACCAAAAGACATATGGCCTACCAACCAGAAAATCTCTCTTTGCCACAGGATAGGTCACATCTATATGCTCCCATGCCCAAATCTAAAGTAGTGTCACTCCATCTGATAAACTTGTAGCTCCAAGATATACCACCTAATGTGGATAATGATAAAAATGTGCCAACATACAAGAACCCCACGCATATCAAATCTCCTCTGTGATCATACTCTCTAGGATCCTACCCCGACCGATGGGCAGTTCCTTCAACCTATATTCAGTACATAAGAAACCTCCAACAAACCATGCTAGCATAGATGGTAATGACCCATATGAATCAACTATATCCTATCACGGGATCTCACAACCACTTGTCCCCCCATCAACAAGGATCCTCTTCAATGCCTTGGTACCTCCCTACTTTGCATGATCATATATGAATAACTATCCAACCATGATAATCCACAATATCTAGTACACATCCTCCAAAGTAAGTGTCATCTCACCGGTAGCCAGATGGATTGTGTTGTGGTTTCTATGCCATCTCTCAGCTAATGCAATCAATATTACCCTGTTTATCCTATATTGGGGCATATCAAGCAGGGAAGATAAACCACATCACGCAATAACATCCAAATCCACATACACTAGAGGTGGAATCATATCCCAAGTATTCGAGTAATGCTCCTGAGACTGAAGAACTCTAAAATCCTCCTATCATCATGACATATCACAAATCAACATTTTATCAATCAACCTATCAACCAATATAATCAGCTCTAATGAGATTTTGATCAAATCTTGTGGAGAATGTATCATTGACTCTCATTCATCACAAGATCAATAATCATCTATCCTATCATTGACTCTCACCAATCATGATATCAATCATCATCTATCCTATCAAACA
The DNA here is from genome assembly GCA_007258455.2 of Sequoia sempervirens. Taxonomy (NCBI): domain Eukaryota; kingdom Viridiplantae; phylum Streptophyta; class Pinopsida; order Cupressales; family Cupressaceae; genus Sequoia; species Sequoia sempervirens. The sequence continues at coordinate 33,229,793 of VDFB02358134.1, read as the reverse complement.
TCATCAAAACAATAACTAATGTGATCGTCAAACATAAAAAACAAGGACAAAAATAACATTTCATCAACTCTGGTGTTAATGCACCAAAATAGCATGTTAATGCCTTGAAACAATGGATGCACTATAAATTTCCATTGCTAAAATAGTCAATAAATTTTCTAAAACCTTAGATGCACTAAAACGGTCATCATATGCGCTATTTCACAACCTAGATGCACTTAAACCCTAGATACACTAAAACATATAACATTTGCACTAAATAAGGACACAAATGCGCTCAAACCATCTATGCTCTAAAACATATAACATATGCACTAAATCAGGTCTAAAATGTAATTTTGTAGATTTCAAAAACATGAAAAATGTGCCAAAACAAATTCAAATTTCAAAATGATGTTTATCAGGGTACGTATCGGAGGTCCATATGTGGTAGGGTTGTTGTGTCGTCAAACTTGCTCGAATTGGTGGGTGTGGTATGGGATCACCATTTTGCTCCAATGCTCAATCAACTCAATCACTCTCTATTGTAAATGAATTCAAATGAGCTCCTTTTCCATCTTTTATTCTTTTAAAATGGGTAAATGTAGGGTATTCAAGTAGGATTATTTTTTACTTTCAAGCAGGGGATCAATTAATCAATTGAGAATATCAATATTCTTTATTAGGAGATAAATCATCTCAACATCATAAAACTTGAAAATCATTAGAACATCATAAAATTTTCAAAAATTTAAAAAATCCTAAAAATTCAAAAAAATCTCGATTTATCTCCCAAGGGAGCATACACGCATCATCACTTGAAATTTAGCGCTTGGGGCATATCAATTTTTTTGTCACCACTATCAACAATTTTTTCTTTGAAGCAATGTGTCACAAACACATCACTTCAAAGAGGGAAAAATTGTATACACTCAAATTTGATCTGGAGGAATTAATTAAATACAAGTTATTTAATTAACAATCTTTAATTCTTCTACTTATAAATAAATTGAAAGATTTATTTATATAGTTTATTTTCTCTAATTCTTCCTATCCTAAATCATTTTCTTCTTGTCTTAATTAAATGAAAAAATTTAATTAGTTTGTTTTTTTTAATTAACCACCTCTCATTAAATTTTAATTTTAAATTCAAATTTAAGAACATTTCTATTAACTTCTTTCCACCTTCCACCTCATCATGTGTCTCAAGAAATTAAATATTTATAATATTTAATTTGGCAATTATCCTCAACAAATTCTAACAAATTTGGGACACTTGACCTTCATCTCCATTTGATTCCTCTTCACACTCGACACTTTGTTCTTCTAAAGGGAACACACATCCATTTTCCCTCTAACCTCTTCATCTTCAACCATCCATTCTCCAAATCGAATCCAGATCGTTGATTTCTTCCACCTAGGCTCATGCCTTGGAAAATGTATAAAAATTCCCTCACTTACAACAAAAATATATAGAGATGAACATAATTACACTCTACAGATTTTCATTAGTATTAGCATCTTAGCATTGTAATTTTAGCATTAGCATTTTAGAATCAAGTAGTTTAATAATGACATTACCATTAGCAACATCATAGTAGCATCATTATCTTTGCATATCATGTAATGTAGGATACATTTATTGCATTTCCAACATCTCTCATTCTTTAGGTTCTCATTTGGAAAGTCATGTGCACAAACTATTTAAGAGAAAAATGACTTAAAGAATCCTTGGAGATAGAGGACAATGAGATTCCATTGGGGAATTGTTTGTTTCAATTTGATTATTAGTAGTTGAATTACTTGATATAATTTTTTATTGCTGTGTTGTATAGGTTATACTTGCTTATTCACATATTTTATACACACATTTGTAAAAGCTTTGGCACATCACCATATTTTGTTTCTCTACATTTCCCTTTCCCCCTTTATGAAAATACAGAGAAGAGTCGATTTCTTTAATAATCCTAAAGGTCATTCAGTGAGGTGCTATTTGGTCCCCCACTCGCTAAATTTCCTATAAGGTTGTTCAAAGGTGCATAATATTTTATGATCAATAGTTCTTTTTTTGGCACACCTAGTGGGACTCGAGTTCTTCACAAACGTTTGATTAAAAATTTTAAGAAATATTTTGTAGATCAGACTAACTAGAGAGGCTAGAAATCTCATGCCCATTATTTAAATAAGAGCATCTTCCAAAGGAAATATTCATTTCTCACAGCTACTCGCTTCAACACCTAGGAGAAGATGAGTTACAATTTATGTATCACCTATCAAAAGCAATAGAGTGAGATGTGTTAGTCCACAATCTAGAGCTTTATCCACTACCCCAGAAGTAAAAACCTCCCAAATCAGGATACCTGTCTACCCCATTAGCTAGAATCTATTCTCAATGGCTCAATTAGGTGCCCATGATCCTAGAAATTTTGTAACCTAGGATAGTGGTAGCCTACTACTTCCACCTACACCCCCAAATGTATGGCCCACCATACCTACCAATGCTCTCAAAGAAATTATGAGGTTTATTGGGGAGGATTTTAAAACCACTTATGAACATCTCTAGGATATAGTAGAGGTTTGTAGATTCCATAACATTTTTTAAGAAAATGTGGCCCTTAGATTAGTGGCTACATCTTTGAAAGGGAAGGATCAGGACTATTATAAATCCTTGGCATTGAGCTCCATCCACTCTTAGCATGAACTTGGAGAGAATTTTTTTGATCATTTCTCAAAGAAAGGAGATTTCTCCTCACCACAACAATTGATCATGATCAAGAGATCCCCGCAAGAGGCCATGATTGACTTCGACACCAAGTTTCACAAAACATGGTAGAGGATTCCCATGACAACAAGGCCTCTGGTAGCTATGGAATTCATGTTCTATCTAAAGGCTTTCAATCTAGACATTGCAATCCTGATACAGTCATTGGGAGTAGATACATTTCCTGATGCATATGATCTGGTTGTGCACATGGAGAATAGTATAATTGATGTAGGGAAGCTTCGACCATGACAATTGATTCCCATTTTGGTAGAGATCTCTGGTGGACCCCAAGAGGAAGCAACTCTTAGTATCTCCACCCCACTCCCCAGCACATAGATCATACCACCGCCATCCATGTATGTGTATCGATGCCCATAACCTAGCATGTTAGGCTCCTCTTTGCTTACATCAGATGTCAATGATATGAAGAGCCTTATATGCTCCTTTGTAAATGAGCAGGTCCTTATCTGACAACAATAGGTGGAACCTCCAAAGTTTCCCATGTAAACTTATCAAGGAGGGAGGTCACCTTATCAATAGAACACTTACCAAGGACCTCTAAAAGGAGGTAATCAACAAAAATTGTCTATCAAATTGATAGTCTTAGTCACCATGCCTCTTTAGAATGTGAAGAACAACCTAAAAAATGATTTATTCCTAGGTTAGAACAACTTGGTAAAGTTGAGAATGCATGGTGCTTCCCATGTAACAATATCCATATGCGCTAAAGTTGTTCAAGGGGAAATATTCAATAAAAGATAGGATAACAAATAGGCTAGGATGTGTTTTAGAACACAAGAGATTATCAGTCTCACGAAATGGAGAATGTCTGCTTTAGAGTGTAGAAACGAGGGATTTCCTTGGAGAAAGAGGTCAATATCTCACTAGACCAAGCACTTTTTTCTTGGATGGGGGAGGAAGATGTGGTATTTGTAAATGATGTTCCAACACCCAATGCTTCATAGGTATAGTTAGATTACAATATGTGATCCAAGGGAATACTCACTAGAGAGTACATGCAACAAACTCCACAACAATAATAGTCACAGTGGCCATAGTCACAACAATCACAACTAGAGGTACAACAAGCTTCATAGATACATCCCACTCAGCAGTCATAGAATCCATTTACACATAAGGATACATACAATTCCTTAAGCTCATCCACATCAAACTGACCTTTTCCTAAAGCAAAAGAAATACCACCATTCAAGCCTAAGCTCCCGCTAGTTGGAACGCTTCATGTGGTGGAGTAAATAAAGAATGCACTTGCTAACATGTTTTTTTGGGATGTTATATCAATACTAGAGTAGAAGATATTGCTCTAGGAGGCATTAAAGAAAGAAGAACAGACACCATAGGCAGATACAATCCCATTGCATAATCAAGATAAAGGAGAAGGTCCCACATCAAAATCCCAACCCTCAGGAACTATGATATACATGAATTCCACAAATAATACAAATGTAGGAGAGGTAAAAAAACCAAAGAAAACTCGTTTCTTTTTTAACACTTATTATGGGAGATAAGCTTTTACAAAATAATATGATTAATTCAGGAGCTAGTACCATGGTCATGCCCGAACAAGTGGCCAATTCCCCGAATCTTAAATGCAAGCCTCTTGAGAAAGAGATCATGCAATTAGATGGGAAGAAAGTCCCAACTATCAGTTGTATCAAGGATCATTCTTTGACCCTTTTCTGATGTCCAAGCAAAACCATTACACAAGAAGTGGTTAGAATTGACTTTCTCCCCATTTTTTGGAATGTGTCTTTCAAGAGACTTCACAACAAAGCTTAGTGGTTATCTAGTCCTTGATTGGTCCTATCTGATACTATGGAAAAAGTACAGGGAAAATAAGAAGATCATATCAGATCATTTACACCCCAAAAACATATCCGAAGATCTAGTATTGAGCTTTGAAGCAACTCATACTTCCTTCTCAAAGAAGGAGATGTATTTTGTAGAGATGTTGGAAGACAAGGACACAAATGATTAGGCCCCTAAGGAGGAGATTCTACTCAATCAATTCATCAATTTTGACCCATTCAAAAATTTCCATGCTACCAAATTAGGCACCTATTTCATTTTTTACAATGACCAAGTACTCCCAAAATTGGTGCAAGAACAAGAGAAACCTATCAAAAAAAGCGACAACAGTTTATGGCCGCTATATTTTGATGGTGCCAAAATGAAAAATTAGTTCTAGAACCAGCGTCTGACTGGTATCTCTGACTTGATTAAAGACCCTTAAAGCTTTCCATTTCTAGTTATATTGCTCAAATAATGATGTGAAATATGAGGCTTTGGTCCATGGTTCTCATGGAGAGAATGGGCATAAAGAGAATAAAGGTTTTAGAAGATTCAGAACTAGTTGTAAATTAGGTATGTGGATAGGTGAGCACAAAACATGTGAGGATGAGATCTTACTAGCACAAAATATGGTACATGATCAAGGGTTTCAAATATTTTAACATACAGGTTATCCCGTGAATTTAAAATTTCATCATGAATCAGATGGATTTGATTTGATAACAATTTGAGACAACCCCCAAATCAACTAGAAATCAACATGCATTCCATACCATCGTCTGACCATCTATACCCAACAATGACCAGAATTCATAGATCTTTGAAGATGATGCTCAAATCACCATGTTCCTACAAATGTCATTTAGATCCCCTAGTCATGTAGAATTTGAAGTTGGAAATATTACCAAAGAACAATTCATTCAATTGAAAAGTAATAAGCTCCCACTTGGCTTGATTTCTCTTGAGAATATTTTTGATTGCGAAGATACAAGAAATAGTAAGTGGAGATTCAACACTGACGAAGATGACTATGAAGAACTTAATGTTGGAGGAGGTAGGAAGCTAAAAGTTGGAAGGAACATCCCGCAAACACACAAGGAAATGTTGAAAGGATTATGTGCTAAATATGATGAGTTCATGGCTTAGACCTATGACGATCTCAAGGAATATGATCTAGGCATCATCTAGCATACAATCAACTTAGCTAAAGGTTCACAACCCATCCAATGAAAACAATGGTCGATTAACCCAAAGGTGGAGGTTTTATGGCACAAGATCTTACTAATTTGGTCAAGTCAAGGATCATATACCTGATCAAGCATTCCACCTAGGTATCTGATATAGTCTCATTTTGAAAGAATAATGGTGACATATGGCTCTGCATGAACTGTTAGGCCTTAAATAAATCCTCGTTAAAATAACACTACCCTTTGCCCTTAATGAAATTTTTTTTGTAGATGTTGGCCAGATCAAAGATGTTTTCACTGTTCAATGGCTTTACGAGGTATAACCAGGCTTATGTAAAGGAAGAGGACCATTACAAAATTAAATTTACCACTAAGTGGGGGACTTTCACATATGTAAAGATGCCCTTTGGACTCTCCAATGTGGGTGCCACTTTTCAACGAGTGATGGGTATCACCTTCAAACGATTGATTAATGAGATCATTCAAATATATCTAGATGACCTACCATTTTCTCCAAATTAAAATATAACCATTTTGATCATTTCAAAATGGTCTTCCAGAAGTGTCAACATCTTAGGATTTCCTTAAATCCCAAAAAATGTGTTTTTGATGTACCACAAGGAAAGCTTTTTGGCCCTGTGATATCAAAACAAGGAATATCCATAGACCCTGAAAGGATAAAGGCTATAATGGAAGCACCTCTACCTATGAACCAAAAGGGGTTACAATATTTTTTGGGAAAAATTAACTTCATCAACTAGTTTATTTCAAATTTCACGAGCATCGCAAGACCCATCACATTGATGTTTGGAAAAGGGTTTAATGTTCAAGTGGACTCTTGAAGGTAAGCTTTCTTTTCAATAGGTTAAGCTAACGATCTCTATAGCTCTAGTGTTAGCTAATCTGAACTTCTCCAAAGATTTTTTGCTTTATGTTTATAGCAACAAGCACAACGTAGATTTAGTGCTAACTCAAAAGGATAAAGAGGGAAGTGAAGAACATCCCATCATGTTTCATTCTAGGACTCTCAAGGGATATGAGACTAGGTATAAATATGTCAAAAAGTAGGCCTTTACTATCATTAGAAGCCTAAATAAATTCTGACATCGGGTATCAGCCAACAAAATTACCATTCTCATCACTCACACTAGCATTAGAGAAAACATCATCAAGGGAAAGATGATAGAAAAGAGAGAAAATTAGATCACCAAGATCTTTGAATATGATGTGGATATCTGACTAACCAAGTTGGTCTGAGTAAGAGGTATTTGTGAATACATAACAAAGGAATTAGGACCTTAGGTAGAAAAAGAGACTGATCAAGTCTATGCAAACAAATTTGAATCCAATGAATCATGGGTTGTTGATCAAATATGATTTATGCTGATTGGGAAATACCTGAACGATATCCTGCCTCAAAAATGACACTACTGCTAACTACAAGGCATGATATATGTACTGATAGAGGAGATTCTTTTTAAAAGAAACTACGATGGAGTCCTCCATTTCCTAGACAAGCCACAAACCAAAAGAATTCTAAACAAATTCCACAGCAACCCCAAGGGTGGACACTATTTTGCCAAGATGACTTCTTTGAAAATAATGTGGTCAGGCTATTGCTTCCCTACAATTTTCTTTGATGATAATCATCTAGTGCAAAAATGTACTCAGTACCAATATTTCATTGGCAAGTGGAAGAACTCCACCATGCCATTGAGCCTGATCGTGACTAAGGATCCCTTTGCACAAATGGGTTTAGATTTCATCAACATGATTATTGTAATCTCTAGTGCTGGGAACAAAAGGATACTTACGGTAACCAAATTTTTCACAAGATGGATGGAGGCTATCCCCCTAATGAACGCTACAAAAGAAAAAAATTCAATTTTCTCTAGGATTTGGTAGCAAAATTTAGTTTTCCCAAAACCATCATTTCTAACAATGCACAATCCTTCATAGGCTTTTGGATGTCATACTTCTCTCTTAATCATGGGGTCTACCTCAAGACTTCATCCAATTACTACCCATAATAAAATGAGTTAGTAAATTCAACTAACAAGAACCCGAATAGGTTGATAAAGTGCATCACGTCGAAACAACAGAAGGAATGGTACAAGCATCTACAAGTGGCCTTATGGTTCCATCTACAAGTGGCCTTATGGTTCCATAGAATTATGCCTAAGAAAATTCTTAAAACCTTCCCTTATGAATTATTGTATGGAAGGGGGTATTCCTACCCATTTCCATGGAAATCTTGGCACTACAAATGTTAAAAGCCTTGGAAGTTGAGGAGGACAACGTAATGGAGGTGAGATTGGTGAAGATATTAAGCCTCAAGGAGAAAAGGGAAAAGGAATTTGATGCCATGATCAGGCAGTAGCAAGTAGTAAAATTCTGATTTGATAAGAAGGCCTCCAACCTAGATTTTAGGAAGGGGAGTCTTGTGTTAAAATACGATGAATGAACTAAAAAACAAGGGAAAAATTCAAAATTTGATTCATTATGGAAGGGTTTCTTCCGCATCCATACATGCACAAAAAGAAATGCTTATGAGCTGGACGATTTGAATAGAAATGTTTTGGATATACTAGTAAATGGTATTCATCTAAAACTATTCAATTAAAGTAGGAACAAGTTCATTAAAATTTACAATTATGTACCATATGTAAATATTTGTAAACTATGCATTTTTTATGAATAAATCCATGAGCTTGAACATAGAAATAATAAGAAAGTGCTATATTAGATTCATCAAAAAATATGTACAATATAGTACGAGCTTTCGAGCTTGGGGCTCTGAGAGAAGCTTGAAAACCTTCTCATTCAACACCCAAAAGGATACATCTTCAAAAGAAAAAAAGAGAGGCAACATGAACATGGTATAATAAATTCAGCCTCCATTAGTCGCAAAAGTCAAGACATTATATTTTTCAAGTTTCTCTAGCAATGCAGTAGTAGGGTTATCAACACATGAGGCATCCTAGGGTACTGCCTCCATGTTATCAACATGCCTCTAAATGTTCATGGTAGATAGGATGCTAGTGTTGGGAATGGCCACTTGAATGAATTCACCCAGGCCATCTATGTAAGCCAAGTCAAACATGGCATGGAAAGTTCAAGGATCAAGGGATTGAAAATGTCTAAGTCTAGTAATGAAGCAATAAACTAGGAGACGAAATTCAAATTACAGTGTGACTAGTTCTCATCTTTCACATAATCTCCCTCGAGAACCCACTTAAATGCCACGATCACAAGGAGGTCCTTCATTTGTATCAGGTGGATGATCCTTTGGCTATTGGCCTCTCCTACAAAGGATATTTGTTGCTTCCAACCTAAGATATGATTTGGGGTACCTAGACTAGTTATAATGGTGGCAAGGAAATTTACAGAATCACAAAGGAAAGAAAGTAACAAAAATAACTCACCAACTCAATACCAACTCAATGAGTATTTTTGCAAGGTGGATGTTGCTATTTATGGAAACTAATACACTGGGGAAGCCAAAAAAATGAAAAAATCATTCCCTATCAAGCGGCAACAAAAAACATTTCAAGGCGGTAAGAAGTGTCGGGTAAATCATATGGAGGATTTCTAACCAAGTTTTGATGAATTAATTTGGGCATTGGGCATTATGCTCATGTATACAATCTGCCACCATGTGTTCGTCACCATCATCAACACTAGCCTACTCACTTGGTTGAAAATTTGTTTCTTAAAAGGCTAATCCATACTTAATTAATGAAGATATCTTTTCTAAAACACACTTCCCATCGGTCAAGCCTATCTATCCAAGGGGTGACATAAGGAATGTACTAAATTTATTCTCATAGTGAAGATGGAATTCCCAAGAAGTACAAATCCCACTCTACATGTATCACCTCACTGGTAGCACTTAGCAAGCTATTGGTAACAGAGACACATTCACTACATGTACATGTGAAAATATAATGCTCCCAAAAAGAAAAAAATTTTGCTAAGTGTTGAGACTCTCAAGCAATGCCTTCTTTGAAAGATGTTTCTACAAAATCCTTCCAAAAACATAAAAATGGAAGAAGCATCATCCTCTAGTTGGTATGTTGGATTCTTGTTCGCAAGGTTATGCTATACCAAAGTCTTTGGAGAAATTTCATATGCTAATGCTTCAATGTTGGAAGACAGGTTTTTTTCACATACCAAAATCATATAGCAAGGAAACCCTATAAAAGATGAGGTGGTTAAGGATTTCATAGACAATATCTATGACCCAAAGTTGCACATAAATCCTAAGAGCCTTAGAGAGGGAGCATTGTAGAGAATTCTTTTCCATGGGTTGAATGATGGGTTTGCAACATGACTCTAGCATTGCGGTTTAACATAATTCATACTATCCTCCCCACATCCTTGCCTAGAGCTGGTTGATGCATGCACAAAAAATCTAAATGAAGAAACCAGGGTTATCAGTTCTAATAGGTTGAAGGTTACCATCAATGCAACAACCATCTGAAACATGTTGTGCATTCCCTCAAATTGTGAATCCAAGAGATTCTATTGCAAAAGAATGGAATATTTATGGACAACCAGGGATAGGTAGTTAAAATTCTATAAGGATGAAACAAATGAGGAACCAGAGAGAAATAAAATCATCTTCCCTCTCAAACACAAAAAATTCCATTTATATTGCTAGGTCATTTTCTCAATGCTTTCTTTTATTTATGGCTATGAAAGTGATGTTGAGGTCTATGAGTTCTAGATGGGATTGGCCTTCATGCTAAAGAAAGAAAGTATCCATAATAAGTTTGATTTCAAGGGAATGTTGAAACAATTAATAGATTATAACAACGCTTTTGAGTTCAGTTATTCCTGTTTTCTAGTACACTTGATTTTACATCAGAACACTAAGTTCTTTAGTGGTCATTTACTACTTAGTATGTTTGATATGTTAGGGTTATACAAGCTAGCTTCAGCCTAGATACATGTGCTTTCTAGTACTTGGGATTACTATTCATTTGTAGATTATTTTTTGCAACAGGTACTCCTATAATTTTCTCTGCATCCTCGAGACAAGTTTTCCCTTGACGGTTTGGATTAGATGAAAAATCACCAAAATCCAATCGATTATTTTATGGGAGTGAATTTTTCTTTCATTAGATGTCATGGTTTTAATGAAGAGCCTTTTAGGCTTCCAAAATTTATAATAGATAGGACCCTCACCTTGGAGGCATGTCATCAGGAAACCATTACTGACAATGCTTATAGCATTAGGAGACACAAGAAAATGATCTACACACTTCCCCTTACCATCTCAAAAAATTTAGGTAACACTCATAAAGTGGGAAGAGAAATATGTGCTAACTAGAAAGTTTTCCTACGTCGACCTAGTCCTTATTTGTGATAGATGGAAGTACAATCTTATTGGGCATCTCCCAATTGTTAAAAATGAAGAGATGGAATATTGGGAGTCATGGAACAACTCAACCGAGGAGTGGAAAGAGGTCTACATTTACCTATCCTTTATACCATTTGTACAACCCTCATGGCTCGACTTCTATCCAAGGGTGGTGAAGTTATTACAAAGCACCCAGATGGCCTAGTCCCTCAAAACATAGCTAAAGAATTTAGGATGGTTAGAAAGGAAGAAGGTTAATTTTTGGAGGTACCAGAAGGAAACCAAATACTTAAACACCCTATATGGATATGTTAAACTTGGCAATGAGTGTTTCAACAAGATCTATGATGATGAGTCTAGATCAAATAATAGTAATCCTAAATTAGATCAAGATCTTGAATAGGAGCATGCACTAGTTTTTGTCCCCTCACCTTAGGCACTTGATGTAGGGAAAAGGAAGGGAAAAGGATCAAAACACAAGGAATCGTAGATATCATCCTCCACCAACATCCTACCAAGGGGTAAGAGGAACCAACGGTCTCCAAAAAGATCTTCCACAGCTTGAAGGACCTAGAGTTCATCGGGATTGGTCACCAAAGAGTCTGAATCAACCAATGCAGCCCCTAAAAAGATTTTTTTTTCAAGAAATAGGGGGATTTGGCCCAGCGGATAAAGGCAAAGAAGAGGTGAAATCTATTTTGAAAGGATTTTTAGCCCTGACAATCTAAGTAAGTCTTTCACCCACCATCCTTTCTTCTACTGTATCTTTAGTTGCTCTCTCTGCCTCATCTACAGAAATAAATCATACATCCATGGAATTTGGCATCCTTTTCCTTAATACACCCCCGACTGTATTTGATAATGAGCCCCATGAAGAAACCCTGTGTGTTGAACGTGCATCTTCCACCTTGGTCATAATTGAGTCTTTGATTTCCTTATCAAAAGCACCAATTGAAAATACTGAAACACCCATGCTACAAGTTTCATCACCCCTTCCTGCTTTTGGAAATATGCATCTTTTCCTCCCTACTACCCCTTTTACTTTGATAGGAACCCGTCCTTCTCAGGTCATACATGGCATCCCACCCTTTTCAATGATAACACTTCCTTTTTCCTTTGGACACAAACTCATTTAGTCGAGAACATCCCTTATGTCACCCTTTGCAGTTTCCCCACTGACTTTTCCTTTTTCACATAAAGTATTGAGTCTCTATAAAGTCTTTGAACTCATTGAGGTAACTAGATAGGCCCGAAAAGAAAGGAAGTAGATGTTGTGGGGAAAATACATGGTGAACCTACCACCCTGAAACAGGAAGCTTGATTTGGTTAAGAGTCAAACACTCTATTAATCTTAGCTATGAGATTCAAAAAATACAAGCCAAAAGGAGAAATGTAGTTCAAATATTATGACATCCAAGCCGTGGGTCTCAATATGAATGAAAACATTCCATGCAAAAAGTGTGTCTGGCCAAGGAAATCTAGAATGTTGTTTATACTAACTATGAGAAGTTTGATAAGAAATTGAAAATGTAAGAGGTAGAGGTGGTAAACGTAAAGGCCACATTGGACAAACTGCAAGTGGAAATCAAAGGAAAATATTTGGAGATGACCCACTTAAGGATGGTACAAGTCAACAGGGTGAAGTGACTAAGTTGCTCAAAGAATCCCAGAGTGAAAAGGATTGGCTTCATACTAAGGTGGAATGATTAAAATGTGAGATTGTGGTCAAGCATGAAACAACTATAGAGAATCAACAAAGGAAAAAAGGAAATTGAGGATACATCAACAAGAACAAATAGTATATATACTAATTTATAAAAGGAGGATATGTAGAAGAATTGGCTAACTTCCAATCTCAAGCCTCCGATGATCTTGGAAAGACATAGGTGAAAATGGTGAAGGAAAAACTGGGGTAGCAAGACATTAAGTCTACTCTATAGACTCACAATGAGGAGATAGAGAATTTTCGCTCTAAGCTTTCAAATACTTTTTCAGAGAAGAATCAATTGGATGAAGACATGAAAGATAGGGAATCCCAATTCCCGTAGGAATTGACTAGAGCGTAGGGATCCGAGCTCCGCCTAGTGCTTAAAAATTATTATCTTCTCATTGGGAGAGGAACATAGTTGCAAAATTAGCTTTGAAGCTTGTTTTGCACTTTCTAATGGATTAACAAGAGTTAAACACAAAGGTCAGCCTGACGGTCAACCAAATTCTACACAAAATTACTCCTTGAGATGACAAATCAAGAGTCATGATCACAAGACTTTGTAAAGCGAATGAGGAATCTTTAAATGGTGTTGAGATTCTTGAACAAAAAGCGGAAACAAGGAAGGAAAATGAATTTATCATCTACCATTAGGTCATGTTGAAAAGCAAAGATTGTTAGTCGATGTTGAATAAGAAGTTCAGCGAGATTAAAGAAGTATTCAAAGTTATGATCCACTTCAAATTACTCACCTTATTCTCACCAGATGGAGGGGTGTTGACAGTAGAATAGATTGCAGAAATAATTAGGCTCAAGATCTAGAACTCCACAACACTCAAAAATTTTAGCTCAACACCTACAGTCAAGGAGGTCGAGAAGGCACTTCTTCCCCTTTCGTTACTTTACTATCACATTGTATTTTTTCATCAAGATGTGAATAGTCTCTTTCAAAGAGTTCCTTGCTCTTGATCAGGCCTACGAATCATTACATGCCCTTGTCCTACCCACTGATGAAGATTGAGAGTCCTAGTATGTTGCTTTCCTCAAACTCTAAGGATTATTTTATATTTGGGTTCATACCTCTGCATGAAAAGGGCCCCTATGAGTCACCAGAAACTATGGAGAAAAAAATTCCTTCAATGTTTTCAACCCTTGTAGGTCTTCTTTTAGCCCTCATTTCTTTTCCAGGTTAGGACAACTTCTTGACCCAAAGGATAAAGGTTACTCTTGCATAAAATTTTGCAATACACCATGTGATGGTTGTGTGACTTTTCATTATATCGTGTTCCTTTTGAGCCCGAACTGGGACACGTGTCTTCCTGGTGGGGATTTCCTCAAAAAAAATCTCAAAAATTTACAAATCACCCGCCAACTTGCCACATCATCCATTTCATAGCATAGGTCATTTCTTTTGCGGATGTATCTCTTTTTTTGTGAAATTAGTTGCACATCGTAGTGAAGTTCTTACCTTTGAGGTTGGACTTCTGGGATTGCATCATCATTCCTCATGGATGATCAAATTATGTTTTAATAGGATGTGCTAGGATGTAATCATCTTCTAACGGTATATTTTCATAGAACTTTTATAAAATTTGGAGGCATAAATGAGACAACTCAAACTTTATGAATGAAGATTACATCGATCTAATTAGACCCTATATCAAATTGTACTTTATTAGATGCAGACACCTAGAATTTATTAATCTCTATTGGTTTTGGAAGTGGTTGCTTCTTCTAGAATTCAACCCCTTTTTTTAGTTGATTTATTTCAAGAACTATGGAGAAAATTTTGAGATTGCACATTTGATGGCCTTTATCATGATTTTTTTTTATATATCATTTATGTTGGAAGCTCTGTATTAGGTCTTACATAGATAGTCTAGATAATTATTTTACAAGATATTATCTTCTATGTTTAAAAGCTATCTTTCGAAAAGTGGATCACATCTATTATACTCTTTCCTTTTCAGTAAAGATTAAGCTAGAATACATATTATGCTGTAAAAACAAGGGCAATCCTATAAAGATCTTAACATTCTTGTTAATATTAAGGTTTCTTATTCTTGTTGGACCTTAATAGATACTTCCCACAAGGATATTTGAATGAATGCATGTTTCTTTCTCTATAATTTCCCATTCATTCTCTTCCCAACAATGAATGGTCTATGGAATTTTGTTTCCATTTTATCAAGAGCAAAGAATTGTTAATCATTGAAATTCTGTTAAACCTTTGGTACATCACCATCTTTTTTTTTTCTCTGTATTTCTCTTTCCCCATTTTCCCAAACCATAGAGAAGATTCTACTTCTTTAACAATCTCATAGTTCATTCAATGAGGTGCAATTCAGTCCCCCACTAGCTAAATTTCCCATAAGGATTTTTGAAGAAGCACAATCTCTTATGATTAATAGTTAGTATGATGCGAGCTTGTAGACTTGACATGACTTTCTCATTGTATGGTGAGATCTTGTAGAATTAGCATAACTTTCTTTCTTAGCTACTCTTTGGGAGCTCACCTAGTGGATAGCCTAAGGTTCCATTAGCTCATGTGAGTGTGCATGTTGTTTTCATAGTAAAAATTGTGTTCCACTTGTGAACATTTTTGGATGAATAGTCAAGGCATGTTCCACAATGTGATTGACAATTGAGGCTTGTTCAACTCTCTTTTTTTACTTTTCAAGTCTTTGTCATTATATGATTGAGTAATCTTTTTTTTTTGCATACATATGTTTTGAATGTCTACTTGAGTGTGATTTTGACACAAGGTCATCCTCTCACTAAAGTGGGGGCTAAATGTAGTATAAAAACTATATCTCTTTTACATTTTCACACTTTTTGGGGCCTTCCTACTTAATTTGGACTTAATTGTGCCTTAATTTAGTGTTGTAAAGTGTACCCCTTTACACATTCACACTTATTCATGGCTCCATTAATTAATCGATCTTAATATTTCCATAATTGGCCCTTTAATTTATTTACCAAGCCTATTTCATTATATTTTCCAAAGGGGAAACTCAACATTCATCAATGCGTGAAAATAACACTTCTTATTGAGCAATGTGTGTCCTAGGTCTAGGGACCTGGGTCCTCCCTTGACCTTAGGACCTAAATTTAAATTATTCTTTTGTTAGGATTTTAATATCTCTATTTGTATATTCATATGTCATCTTGTGATATTTGAATTTTGGGAAATTGAGGATACATGTACCTATAAATATAAGTTATTTCACTATGATTCACCTAGAGATCTTTTATGTGACTTCATAAGAGAAATTTAAAAGCATTTTGGAGAACTTAAAGAGAATTCAAAGGTATATTTATCAAGAACAATTGCAGCCATAAAGATCCAATTGTCATGTAAAACTCATCTTGCATCATGCATGTTTTTGGAGCTAATATGGAGATGTATTTTCATGATCCATTCAAGTATTCAAAGCCATTCTTTAAAGCAATATTCAAGGTTCAAGATCCACATCCATTGAATCCATTTCATGCAAGTTGCAGATCAAAATTCCAAGGTTTATTCAAGGGTTTGTTGAGTTTTGTAACATTGCTTTGTTCATTCTTCATTCCCTCTTTCATGATTTTATTCTTTTCAATGTTTGATTACCAAAATGGGTTTGACCAAGGAAAATCCTCACTCACCAGAAAAAATTTTCCATTTCATATTTTGTTTGTAAATCTAGTTGGAAGAAATCTTGACAATCTCTTGAAGAGAAAATTTGAAGTTTTCAAAGTTGTCATCTTTTCACAGAAACTCATCTATAGAATTTATTTCTGACTTTTCAACACTAAAACCAAAAGAATTTGGAAGTGTAGAGATAGGACTAGAGGCTCCTAAAAGTTGCATAAAAAACCTAAGAAAGGACCCAATCAACCATGGGAAAATGAGTCCCAGATCAACTTCAAAAACTCACTTTTGGTTAAAGGTACACTTAGATCTTCCCTACTCTAATCTATAAATTTATTGAAGGTACTGTCAGTATTGAGTTTAATCTTTCTATTTCAAGTGTTAACTTTCATTTTGGTGTTAGTTTACTATTTTTTAGTTTTTCTTCCCAAATTTTTGTTTGACCTTGACCCCTGTCCTTCAGTCATGAGGAAATCTAAGGATTTACACCTTGAGCTCACTCACCTAAGGGTTCTAATCCAATTCTTTTGTGTGGATCTCATTTCCTAATGAAATAGAGGAAGATAGGTCTCTACATTCCAAACTGGTGAACCTCATTATATCCCAACCTATTTTATTTATTTCAATTTGTAAAAGGCCCCCTTTTTTTTCCTTAAAATATTGGAAATTGTTGTGGGGCATGGATTTAGATTTATCAGGATGATTAGGAGGAGTTATTTCTTCATGATGGCTAACTGAATTCTAATTATAACAAAGGGTCATGCACAAGTGTGTAAAGGAGGGAACAACATCTAAAGTTTATCTTGAATATTGATATTTGTAATGAAAATTCTTTGAAGTTCAGCATCAAGAATCTTAATGTTTATTTGTGAGTAAAGAAATTGGTATGAGGTTATGAAATTAGTGACCTTTTCATCGTTGTTTTGTTTACATTGCATTAAATCAACTAAGGTCATCTTGGGACCCATGTGCACTTTGAAATGGTTAAGAAGGATATCAAAAAGTTCATTGAATGAACTAATTGAGCTATTTAGTAAAGAACAAAACCAATCTAAGGAAGTTTCTTTTAATTTGGTTGTGTATACCGATAACTGGTTACTAGGGTCTCCCTTTCCACCATATTTCTCAAATATCTCTTAGGATAAAGGGTTCATTTTGACATATTGTGAAGATTGGCCATTTTGGATTTGGTTCAATGTGGAAATTTATTGTTGGAGGGATGAAACATTTTTCAAGAGTTAGTTATGTAATTGTTTTTTATGTTGTGAGATGGAGGTAAATAAGGTGGAGGTGTATATCTGTATTTAGAGGACAAGTGAATTGTATGTTTTTGAGGGGAGATGGATTATGAGATATGAGATTTGAATGCACACATATAAAGGGATTCCAAATGGAAATACCTAAGGTGGTAATGACACTCCTAGTGGGTTGTTTAGTTGTTGTGACAGTTGGATTAGTGTATGTAGGAATAGAGATCATAGTTATGAAAGGAGGAATTGGACTTCCACCTTGACTTTGAGTGTACCCTAAAGTTTGAGCACAACTGGTTGTCGTAGGAACATGTTTATCAATAATGTGAGCTAGGCTACACAAAATATATATTACTTGTTCATTATCAATAGTTTTCCTCATGTTATTTATGGACAATGATTTTGAATTTCCCACACTGCTTTAGCTCCTTCTAGGGTTTTTCATCTAAAAGGAGAAATAGAAAGTGGGGTCCAAAATGAAAATGTCTACACTCAAGATTAATGTAAATGAGATGTACTATGTCTAGTTATGATGTACTAATGCACTAATCTGAAAAGAAAATGATTTAATGATGCAAAACCTAAGAAATGCAAAGTGCTAGAAAACACACTATGATATGAAAAAATGCCTAAAAATGAAAGTAAATGATGAAATAACATAATAGAATTGGAGAGGTGCACCTAAAATATGAAATATGATGTGGGGATATTTTGGAATTCTAAAAAATTGACTGAAAATGCTGATTAGGACACTTACGCTAGGCTGGGCCACTTAGTCCCAGTTTTGGGGAAACATGTCAGAACATGAATCTGCTAAATTGGTATCCAAAAATGAAAAAAACTACTTTTCAGGCCTGGAAATGGGACTTACCTGATAGTAGTGGTGACTTATTTCACCTACAAATTTTAGGAACCTCAAGATAGGATTTTGTAGCCTCGGGTTTGCACTTGCTTTTCTGATAGGTGTTTGCTCTTGATTTTGCAAAATATAGGATAGAAAGTGTCTCCAAGCTTGAATTAGGGTTATGTCAACTTGAATAACTTTTATGTCTTCTTGACCACTTTTCAACACCTATTTCTTTGAAAAAATTTCCTACAAAGTCTGCAAACACACATGCAAACAGGGAAAAATGGTGGAGGCTTAGAGAATAGGGGTTTTCCTTGGTCAAACCTCACTTGGATAATAAAAACCTAAGAAATGAAATGGAATGGAAAGAGAATGATAAATAGATAACATGCATATTTCATAAACTTACCATACTCCTTTGATGTATAAATATGAAGATATGCAATGAAGTGTTCCAATGGATGACCTGATTGTGCTTAAAGTGCTTGAATGCTCAAGAATGATTAAGAAAATGAATTCTTGAATTCTTGATGAATTAGGAGATTGCAAGAGATGAAATTGATGAGAAAATCCCTTATTTATACTTGATTTTACTAAATTTCCCAAAAATAACACATCACACGCTAACCTCAAGGGTTAGAGGAAAAAATCTCGCTAGAATTTTAAAACAATTTTGATTTTTGTGCCAAAAAGGACCAAGTCACCCCTATTGGTGACATACTCCCACTTAAGTAAATTAAGTGGGTATTAGGAATTACGGGGCATTAAATGTTTTATCGAACAAGAATATCCTCAAAAACACACTTAAAAATGGTCAAAAAGTGCATTAAGGGGTCATTTAAACATGAGAAAGGGTTGAATTAATGGTGCAAAGTCTAGAAAAGAATGAAATTGTGTTACAACATTTCACAACACTTCACAACACTTTGAAATAAAACTTGGTAAGTGATAAAAAGGAGTTATTTAGGTGAATTATGATCAAAGGGTCCTAGAAAAGTGTGAAAGTGGATTACAACACTTCACAACACCTTTAACAGACATCCTATAAGTCTTAATGATTCACAAGGGTCCAAGACCTAATGTGAATGCATTGACCACATTACAATATTAAATCTAGGAAAAATCAAGTCAAATTCCACTAGGAGGATGTGAACATGAGAAAAAGTAAAAGGGTTACTTTTTCCATCTCCATATTATCTATGAAATTGTTTGTAATACCAACAATGTATTCTGAACTCACAAGGTTTTGCAATTTCTCTAAATCTTCATCCATTTGTTTGAGTTCTTCCCTAGGGACATTAGAAACCATTGTGTCAACATTAATCACATTGGTTGTGGGTAGCGTGGTAATTAGAAATGAGGTATCAAAGCTATGGTTTGGAGTGGGTTGACTAGTATCAAACCTATGAGTGAAAGTGTTGGAAAATATCAAGATCCACGACAAGTGTAGAAGTGTAGGATGGCACGAGTCTTACTCTACATCTCACTAAATTATTTGTAATATGACACCAAGTTGTGAATCTCATACAAGTTTCACCAAACCTAAGTGCACCAAAAATGGAGAATAGGCGCTAGATAAAGGCAATCAAACACCCTTCAATATGAAGTGCAATGCAAGTATGTAAAAAGAGATAACTACTTCTAGATTTTAAACAAGATAATTTACTAATTATGCTATGCAAAAACAAGAAAATGATGTCTTTTAATACCAATTTTTATTTATAAAAAATGCACTCAATTTGACCACAATAGTAGAAAAACAACAATAAATGATATAAAAACCTACTAAAAATTGCATATAACTGACTAAGCTTTGTTAGGTGACCATTAATAGTTTATTGGAAGTCATTTATCATGTGATCAAATTTATGACTAAACCGTTTTTAGTAATTTATTGGTTGTTTTGTTGATCAATTTGGTAGTATATTTAGTCATTAATTTAGTCATATATTTAGTCATTTTAATCATTATTTTTCCATCAACTGGTCATATATTTAGTCATATTTATTCACGGATTTCTATCAATTGGTAGTATATTTAGTCATTTTAATTGACTGATTTCTATTAATTGGTAGTAAATTTAGCAATTTTAATTTTTAATTTCCATAATTTGATAGTTTTTTTAATTGTTTTTGTTCACTGTTTTTTGTCAACTGGTAGTATATTGATACTATGTTTATTAATTGCATAATCATTATATTTACTACTAGTTTAGTAATAAATTTTCATTTATATGTAATGATTAATTTATTAAATAGCATAAATTATATAATGCATAAATAAACATATTATTAGAATTGAATTAAAATATAAAATTAAATAAAAATATTGTATATTTTGCAAGAATGAAGATGTTTTCATTGATTTCAACTAGTTAAATCATTATCGACTATTTGTTCTTTTCATTGATGTCATGGTTGCAAGTATTCAATGGTTTCTCTACTTTTTTCTATAGGAGTTTCTTCTATGTTTTTGTGGTTTAGATATGTTGATCATGGTTATTGGAAACTCCTATATCTAGATTTTTGGTTTCTAGATCATTGTATAGTAAGAGTTATGTTCACTAGTTGTGAACTATGTTTTTGAGGGTTTCTGGCTAAGGTCTCAGAGAAATATAGTTGCTCCAAATCTCTTCTTGTTTAATTCTTATGACTTGTGGTTCTAGAGTTAAGTTTTTATGATCATGTTGAACATAATTTTGTTGTCTAGAAAGATTGGATCGTATTAAGGGTTGCACATGTGCTTAATTTTTTTGTGTTTTATATTGGTTTGGCCAACCTTGTATTAAACACTACATTTGAAGTTCATAAAGCATGTTGGGACTTAATTGGGTCATCATAAAATGTGTTTGGGTCATCCTCATTCTGATTCTAACCTAGAACTTTTTGGCACGAAACTAATTTTAATTTAAATGATGTATGACCGACTTTGGACATGTTTTAAAGTTGAAGATGGTATAAATACATGATGAATTATTGGTGAAAGGAATGCAAAAAAATAAATCAAGATAGATTTGAAATAGATATGAATCAGTGTGTATGTGATGCAAGTATAGAAAATCAGTGTGAAGCCTAATTGTTGAGTTTTTTAAAGCAGTGATTTGAAGGTGTACTCTATCTTTCATGCATGTGTATAAATGGTTGAGTAAATCATTGTGGAGAACTTTGTTGCATTGACATTATCTTATCTATCTAACATATCTCTTTTATCTTCTTTGTATTCATGTGGCAGTGATCCCTCTAGGTGGTTAACCCTTGTTGGATAGTGAGTCCTGATTCAGATAGAGAGTCATGTTTTGGAAGTGATCCTACTTTGGAAGTGAGCCTTAGTAATCAATTTTGATATTCTTTATATTGTGAGCTAATCCTCACCGTTTTTTTTCTCTTATTGGGTTTTCCACATAAATTTGGTGTTACTATGTATATGTGATGCTTTACAGTTTCTACCCTTGAACTTAATGCTTAATCATTTTAGCAGAGTAAAATATTTGTGATTGATTTAATTTCTAGTGAAAGTTATAAAGGCTAGATTTTTTTATAGTTGATTCACCCCCCTCTCAATTGTCTTGTTCAAAATTTTTTATAAGAGCTTGGTTATTTGGAGAAGATATTAGCCATTGAAGCAAGTTATGGGATAAAATGAAATATGACTTTTGAGTATTTGAAGTTCGATGGAACAAATTATGCTATCTAGAAAAGACTGATGGAAGGATATATGGATTATTGTGGATGTGATTTTTAGAAATCTTATTAGACTACTTGCACCCCTCATGGGAATGGTCTAAGTATAGCTAATGAAATCAAGGTGCATGAAGCAAACAATAAGGTTATGTTCATTTTGAAGAATATTCTTGCACATTCCAAGTTGATTAAAGTTCAAAATATGAAGACTGCTAAAGAATTCTGGGATGCTTTAGAAAAGGGACATGAAGGAGTTGAAAAGTTCAAGAAGCAAAGTTGTAGAATTTGGAGACATGGTTTGAGCTCTACATATGTTTGAAGATGAGAACATTAAATCCTATGTAGAGAGAGTGGATGAAGTGGTAGGTGAAATGTGAGGAATTGGTGCCACAATAGATAAATCTAGGATTGTAAAGAAGATTCTTAGAACTCTCCCTAATGCATACAGTGAAAATTTATTTTCTAATGAAGAACATATAGACTACAAGACCTACACTAAAAATTAGTTATTGGGAACTTTGACATCTAATGAGTTGAGGAAGCCAAATTTTAGAAATGGATGTAAATCAGAAACTGCTATGAAGGCTACGATAGCTAAAGATCCAAATGAAGAAAATCTTGATGAAGTAGAAGCTAACTTTGTGAGAAGGATGGGGAAAGGACCAAAAAGTATGAAGGTAAGTTACTCTTTAAATTATTTAGTTGTGGAGGAATAACTTACTATGCTTTGAGATGTTTAAAAAGAGCTAAGACAAACAAACAAAGATTTGACAAAAAAAAGGTAAGATCAATAAATAATATTATGTGAATGAGGATGCTAGTATTTATGATGAGGAATCTGATTATGGAGATTTTGATAACAATGAATTCTTTTTCTTGGTTATAAAATATGGACTTAATTGTATTAATTGTGAAAGATAGTTGAAAGTATTTCTTCCAGAGAAAGAGAAAAATAGATATACTATTATCTTTTCCCTACATGCTAAAGAGGAAAAGAACTACTGGGTTTTTGACAATGATTGTTCATATCATATGACCAGTGATAAGAGTAAGTTTGTTAAACTTGAAATATATGATGGAGGCTTAGTTTTTTTTTGGAGATGATATTGCTGCTAAGATTTGTGGGATAGGTTCAATAAGTTTTTATGGGAAGAATAATATTGATGATGTCTACTACGTTAAGGGTTTAAGGCATAATCTTTTAGATTTTGGAGAGATGTGTAGTAAATTATATAATCTTGTATTTAAGGATGTGAAATCAGGGAAGGATCTAGAATAGTGATTTCTACAGGAAAGATTTCTGAAGGAAATATATATCAACTTAAGGGTGTTGATGGACATTACTTTATGACTCGGATTAATGACAATTGGTTGTGTCATATGATTTTTGATAACCTGGAAAGGATTAGTGTAGTACAATTCATAAGAGATTTACCAAGGATTACAAATCTTGTTAATACTATTTGTAGGAATCGTAAATTTGGAAAGCAAGCAAGAAACAACTTAAAATCAAAGTAACAATCTAGACTACTAAACTATTGGATTTAATTCATACAAATATTTGTGGTCCTATGAGAATGAGAAGTCTACAAGATGAAAGATACTTTATGCTTTTGGTTGATGATTACTCTAGGAACAGGTGGGTTAATTTTCTTAGAGGGAAATCTAATTGATTAGATAGATTCAAGACATTCAAATATATGGTTGAGATTGAAGTAAATTTGAGAATAAAATGGTCAAGGTATGACAAAGGTGGAAAATTCACCTCCCATCATTTTAATATGTTTTGTGAATTTCATGGAATAAAAATATAGCTTTCCGCTCCAAGAAATCCTCAACAGAATGGAGTTGTTGAAAGGAAGAACAAAACAATTCAAGAAGTTGATAGATCAATGATTATTGAAGCTAGTCTACCAGAAGTTTACTGGAGAGAAGCTATTCATACTATTTTTTATGTGTTCAATTGAGTTCAAGAAAGAACCAAAAGTATAAAGACCCCCTATGAGATATGGTGTGGAAGAATTCTTATTGTTAAGTATTTTAAGGTATTTGAAAGAAAATGTTATATCGGATTAGATGAAGAAAATTTAGGGAAATTTGATGCTCAAAGTGATGAAGGTATTTTTCTTGGATATTATACTAGAAGTAAACCTCACAAATGTTTCAATAAAATACTAAGGAAGATTGTAGAAAGAAAAATTGTCAAGGTTGATGAAGCAATGCAGAATTCACTTGAAGTTGATGGATATGTATCTAATGAACTTGATTATGTAAGGATGAAAAAGTTGTGGAAGAATAGGAAAGGATGAGTAAGAGAATAAGAAGATGATGATGATGATGATGAATATGAAGAAGAAGAAGAATAAGAAGAAGAATCTCTAGCGGTGTCCCCTAAGACACCTAAATATATGCAAGAAAATCATTCAAATAGCTAGATCATTGGAGATAAGAAAAAAGGATTATTGACAAGATGTAGAGCTACTACTGGTAAGATAAATATATGTTTATTTTCTAATATTGAACCAAAGAGCGTAGGTGAAGCATGTAAAGATGGGAATTGGATGGATGCTATGAAAGAAGAACTTATGCAGATTGAGAATAATAAAAGTTGGGAATTTATTCTTAGACCAACAGATAAAAACATAATTGGATCAAAGTGGGTATTCAAAACAAGTTGAATGAGAATGGAGAAGTGATTAGAAAAAAATTAAGGCTTGTGTGTAAGGGCTACTCACAAGTAGAAGGCATAAATTTTCAAGAGAATTTTTCTTTGGTGGCAAGAATCGAAACTATCAGGATGTTCTTAGTGCTTGTTGCTCATAAAGATTTCAAAGTTTATTAGATGGATGTTAAGTCTGCATTTTTGAATTGTGAGCTAGAAGAACAGGTCTACATGGAACAATTGGAAGGACTTCAGTTGTCAGATCAATCGAATATGGTCTCCAAATTGAAGAAAGCTTTATATGGATTGATGAAAGCTCCTAGAGCTTGGTATGCAAGGTTAGACAGGTATTTGATTCAATAAGGTTTCAACAAAGGTATGTTAGATAGTAATCTATATTTTAAGATTGAAAATAAAAAAATATTGATTATGGTTTTATATGTTGACATTATCTTTGGAAAAAATGAAACCATGTGCAAAATGTTTGTGGAAGAAATACAAAAAGAATTTGAGATTACCATGTTTGGTGAGATGAATTTATTTCTTGGGCTACAAATTAATCAATCAAAGAAAGGGATTTTTATTTCACATTAAAAGTATGTAAAAGAGATATTGAAGAAGTTTGGGATGCATGGTTCCAAACCAGTATGTACTTCTATGGTGACTGGTTGCAAATTAAGTAAAGATGATGATTCACATAAGGTTGATTAGAGAAAATATAGACCTATGATTGGTGGACTATTGCATTTGATTGCTATTAGATTGGATATTATGCATGCAATCTATCTTGTGGCTAGATTTCAATAAGATCCTAAACAAACACATGTTGTTAAGAGAATATTTAGATATTTGAATGGAACACCGGATTATGGCATATGGTATCCTAGGGATAATTATTTTACACTAAGTGATTATACAAATGTAGATTGGGTTGGCTGTGTAGATGATAGAAAAAGTAAAAGTGGTGGTGCATTCTTTCTTGGTTGTAGATTGGTGGCTTGGTTGAGTAAAAAGAAAGATTGAGTTTCTTTTTCCATTGCTAAAACTGAGTATATTGTTGATGCATCTTGTTGCACACGATTTTATGGATGAAACAAACATTTAAATATATCAAAGTTATGTATGATGATCCTATTTCTATATTCTATGATAATACAAGTGTAATTAATATTTTAAAGAATCCAGTGGTATACTTGAGGATAAATCATATATCTATTAAGTATCACTTTTTGAGAGAGAAGGTTGTCAAGAATGAAGTAAAACTTGAGTATGTACCTATGAAGGATCAAATTGTTGATACATTTACGAAGGCTCTTCCTAAAGATAATTTTGAGTATCTCTGAGAGAAACTAGGGGTTATTGCCCCTCCCTTTTTGAACTAGATGCATTTGTCTAGTGGATCTATAGATCTATATTTCTTCTAGATTAATGTTTTGGTCACTACCTTTCGGTCGAAATAGGTAGTGTCATGTATTTTCATTGAAAGAGTATTATGTTCTTAATGCCAAAGGGGAAATCAATGTAAAATATAATTTTCCTTTCCAATTAATTTCAAAAGGGGAGATGAGGAAGATATGAAAAATATTATCTACTAAGGGGGAGAAAAAGAAAGTAAAATCATGAAAAGTATGTTCAAAGCTATTGTGTTGTCTTTGATGATTTTTCAAATCATGTGTTTCCATCAATGAAAAAGGGGGAGATTGTTGCAAGAATGAAGGTGTTGTCATTAATTTTTACTAGTTAACTACTTATCAACTGATTTTTGTTGTCATTGATGTCATGGTTGTAGGTTATTGGCTATGTATGTCAAGGATATTGAGAAAAATGTAATGAAGAAAAGTTTTTGGGTATTTAGTGGTTGTTCCAGTTTTTTCTTTGGGATTTAATCCTATTTTCGTTTGGTTTAGATATGTTGATCATGGTTTTTGGAAGTTTCTATATCCATATTTTGGGTGTCTAGATCATTATACAGTGCAAGTTATGTTCGCCAATTGTGAACTGTGGTTTTTAGGGTTTCTGGATGAGGTATGGGAGAAATGTAGTTGCTCCAAATTTATTCTTGGTTAAGTCTTATGATTTTTAGTTCTAGAGTTAAGTTGTTATTATTGTGTTGAAGATAATTTTGTTGTCTGGAAAGATTGGATCACGTTTAGGGTTTTGTGTGCTTAATTATTCTATGTGTTTTACACTAGTTTGGTTGACCTTGGGTTAAACACTACTTTCAAATTTCATGAAGCATGTTGGGACTTAATTATGTCATCATCAAATGTGTGTTTATGTTTCCCCTATTCTAATTCCACCCTAGAATTTTTTGGTGCCAACCTAATTTGAATTTAAATGATGTATGGATGACTTTGGACATGTTTCAAAGTTGAAGATGGTATAAATAGAGAATGAGTTATTGGTGAAAGGCATGCAAAGAAATAGAGAAAGATAGATGTGAAATAGATGTGAATCAATTTGTACATGATGTGATTTTGGCAGATTAGTATAAAGTCTAATTAATGAGTTTTTGAAACTAGTAAGGTGAAGGTGTACTCTATCATTCATGCATGTTTGCAAGTGGTTGAGTGAAACGTGGTGGAAATCTATGTTGCATTGATATTTTCTTCTATATGTAGCATATCTCTTCTATCTTCTTTGTATCTATGTAGAAGTGAGCCCTCTGGGTGGTTAACCCTTGTTGGAAAGTGAGTCCTAATCTAGACATTGAGTCCTATTTTGGTAGTGAGCCTACTCATTCAATGAGCCTTTGTAATAGGTTTTGATACTCTTTATATTGTGAGCTAATCCTCACCACAATTGTTCCCTTCTTGGTTTTTCCACATAAATTGTGTGTTATTGTGTATTTGTGATACTTTTCAATTTCATCCCTTGCACTTAATGTTTAATCATTTTAGCAGAGTAAAGAATTTGTGATTGATTTAATTTCCAATGAAAGTTTTAAAGTCTAATTTTTTTTACAACTAATTTACCCCCCTCTCACTTGTCTTGTTGAACATCATATATGAACAAGGTATAACATGCTAGAAGTTAAAATATTAACTCAACATCATGATTAAAAAAGTAATCTACAATAAAAAATATTATGGAATTTTGTTGAATTGTGAGATTTTCATATATATATATATATATATATATATAATCAGACATATCAAATCCTAATATTTTCCAACTCTTACAAATATTTCATGGTAATGATCCTTGGAGAACACATTAAAACAACTATATAAAGTATTGGGCCAAGTAGTGTAACAACTAGTACATGATAAACATCAACTATGTCATTTTTTGCAAATATTTTAGTGGCCACCATATGAAGGTTCCTTATTTCTCTTTTAGACAAAAAAATCCATCGATTTTGTCTTCATAAGCAAGGGGTATGGTACTTGTGACCTTTAAAATATTTACATTTGCATCTCCTATTCCTTTCAATTTGACTCCATGTACAATAGTTAGTGAATCTGCCCAATACCTACACAAGCACCATCAAATAGATCCAATACCCTAACTTTATCCCCTTCTTTGAGTTTATCAATACATTTCTTGGGGTCTATCACACAATATTGTAGCTTTATCAATCTTTGTAGGTTTACCTAGTTCTAGAATAGAGATTAGCTTTGTCAACATGAATCATTTATATGAACAATTAGAGGCCAATGGGACCTCTCAAATAGAAAATATAAAATTCTAACAAAAACAATAGACATATCATAAACTAACCTATTATTATGTCCATCTGCATCTTCTTGTGGAAAGCTTTTGACTGAGGCCCACTACTTAATTCATCTTGTGTCTTGTTAACAATAATAAAGTAAGTCAATATAATAGAAAAATAACAAAACTAGAAATAATGATAGTAGATAAAATTACATGGACATCAAAAGGTTTCTACATTCATAGCATGACTAAAAAAAACTCTACAACTAAATCAATTTAAATTTACAAAACTCTATAGGAAAATTTGAAGTAATAATTTTTTCAATTTCTAGAATCAATGTATCCATTTTCTCTTCTTACCAAACAATTAAATATCCTATTAAAGACATATACCTTCTTTCAAACCAAAATATTCCTTGTAATAGATTATGCAAGATATCAAACCCTGAGCTATTAAAAATTACCATTTCTAGAAGACTCATTGTTCCCTTAAATCATATGAAGTGAAGAATTAAGGTTTAGCAAAATGAGAATTATAATTTACTTGTCATTTTTGTACCTTTTAGGAAAAAGGTAGATATAAAATCATCTAACCAAAACTCAGTGAATAATTTGTTGGCCCCGTAGTTTTCGTTGCACCAAAAGGTCGACCTATTAATGCCTGATACAACCATCAAAGTTAATGAATCCACAAGAGGTAGTTAGTCCATGTCACAAATCCCTAGGGGAGCACTAACCATTTTTGAAAAATCTCCCCCTCAGCACAAGTAGAGGATATTCGAACCCGACACCTTTGGCTCTGATACCAATTATGAAACATGTAATAAAATCATTGTAACAACATTAATATCACTGTACAAGAATGAATATCACTGTACCAAGCATGAACCAACCATAATGCACCAAGAACATGCATGAAATTCCTTGAAATAGGCATGAATTATGTTGCAGCAAGCATGAAATTCCTTGAAGCAAGAATGAATAATTGTACCAAATCACCTTGTATATCAAATGAGAGAGGATTTTACACAAAATTCATACCACACTTCCATGTGCATGAAAAAAAGATGGCAATATTTTTTTCACCAAATGACAACCCTTGACCATTCATATGACAGTCAAAATAATGACATATATATTACTATCCTTGTAATCACTTGCAACCCAGCCACATACTATATTCTTTGAGAAAATGTAAGAGAATATCAATGTCACTAGTAGACACGACACCCAAACCACTATCAACATTAAAGCATATCAATATCACCATATGCAAGAAGAATTCCTCAATATACAACCATTAAACAAAAAGAATTGTATACTAGGCCACTGTAGACTTGCAACAATAGCACTAAAAATTTATTGAGAAGTTTGTCATCATATTCCAAATAGTCAATACCACTGTCAATCTGATATGATGCAAACATATATGACTATCAATTTGATATGATGCAAAAAGTCTATACATTAACCATTACTACCCCTATATTTCTCAAGGAAAATATCAATAAATTCTTGCATTGAATCAAATCTATAAAGCATCAACCATGAAAACAATTTTGACACTTCCATCAATATCACAAAGCATCAACATCAAGAACTACACCATGAACTGAGTGAAGAATGAATAGTGAACATCAACACTATGAACATACAATCACACACCTTACAATCAATGACTAGGATCATTATATTCATTATGCAAGGAAAGACAACACTGACTGTACATTTGCAAGAAGAAATAGTCAAGATAAAAGCACATCACTATCACCGACCATTGGAAGAAACTGTCATAGAAATAAGGCATTTGTATACCATAGTCACCATAGCCTAAGAACTACAAATATTTGACATACCATCTAAGAAAAATATCATAGTCAAAACCAAACATAGAAATATTTGTATTTTTCCAATAGCACATTATTGTCTAAGAACCAAATAACACATACAAATTAATCTATTCATTACAAATATATCACTGAAACAAAAGCCATTGCAACCCATTGCACTGTTAAGAACTGAATAGGCCATATAAACACTTGAAACACCTACATACCTTCCATGAAAGATAAGATATTTCATATAGTCTACTGGAAATATTGTCAAGATGGTCAAGACAACCATGACACATACCATTTCATAAAGT
This sequence comes from Sequoia sempervirens, assembly GCA_007258455.2. Taxonomy (NCBI): domain Eukaryota; kingdom Viridiplantae; phylum Streptophyta; class Pinopsida; order Cupressales; family Cupressaceae; genus Sequoia; species Sequoia sempervirens. The sequence goes on along the minus strand of VDFB02358134.1, from coordinate 33,199,102 downwards.
ATTGTCATACTATCATAGTGGGTACAAGCACTACACAAAGGAATTATCTTCAACAAGATAATTTCAAGGCATAACATGAAATATTGTCACTACAAATATGACTGTCATATTATCACTACCCAAAGATTAGATCGCTAACAAAATATCCATGACACTTGAAAACTACAATACCAAACAAAGATAGCTATGTTTAGATCACTTCATTATTCAAGAACAATAGGTATTCATTATGCCAATGTACTGTTCCAAAGAACATTCCATTGCAAACTTTATTTTTTCCATGGGTACTATACTAACACAAAGAACATTTCATTCACAAAGGTCATTTCATGAATAACATTCCATAGAGGCACTGACACTACTAGACCAACACATTGTTGACAAAAAACATCAACCACTCACCCTTGGATAAATAGGGACTATGACATAATACTGAAGCAAATTTTGACATTTTTACACCAACATTATCCATACCATGAATATGACACCATAAATGAATAGCTGCGAACTAATTTTCCATGAATTCAATTTTTATTTACAACCTTTACAAACTCTTGGTTGTTTTCTGTGGGGTTTGTATGATAAAACTATGAACATCTCCCCCTAACCTCATTCTTCTCTTTAAGCACTTATAAATGTCACTTGTTTGGTATGCACAAGCTTAGAATCTTTCTCCTCCTCTTGTTCCCTTCTCCAAATTTTCATAGTTCATGTTTTCTTGTAATGTTTAAAAATTTTCACCAAATTACTCTTGCAAAATAGTGTTGTATGTCCCAACTTAATTTATCTATATCATATAGTCTTGTAACCAACAAGAGGAACAAAATAATTATAACCTCTTGACAATCCAAGAACATCAATTTTTACTTGTCCCACAAAACATTGTTGTATGACCTAGGTGATTTCATTTTTAATATAGAATCTTACTTCTTCCATTTGAACACTCATAAGGATGCTTATTCCATTAAATTTTTCTTGCATGCATCCAACACTCTTTTTCTCTATAACCAAATTCATAACAAGAATAGCAATAACCATGCAAATAATTTTCAAACCTAGACATAAGATGTTGTCCTAAATGAAGAGAATTTTTGAACTTGTTCTTGTTGGATTATGCAGGAACACTTTCTATTATCTTATTCTTCTCTTTAGCCTTAAAAGTAACACAACGATAGTTTAGGTCTATTTTCTTCCTTGGAGTTTCCCTAACCTTAGAGAACTGCCTTTTTCAAAGCCTAAACTGGTAATATCCTTGTGACATTTTTATTTACCCATGAGATCTGCTAACTTATCACTATTATCACACATATCTAGTTTTTTCTTCAAGGCTACAAATTCTGCTTCTAAATATTACTAATCATTTTCTTTTGTTTCTCACTCCATTTTGTTGACTTTTGCAATCCTCTCGCTCTCTTCAATTTGAAGCTTTATATCTACAACCAGTTTTTTTAACTCGTTAACCCTGTTAATCAAAATTTTTAGTATCCTTTTGGGTCTAATTTCTTTACACTAATGTCTCCCTTTTGAGTCTTTTTAATTCACCAAGAGCATATCGCAATTCTCCCTAAAAATCAACCTCGCATTCACTATTATTAGATTTATCTTCACTATTAACAGTAGTCATAAACAAAGTTTTCTCTCCTTCAATTGAATCTTTTGAACAACTATCTGTTACACCAACATCATTAACAAGTAGACTTTTCTTCTTTTTGAATGATTTTTTTCTTTTAGGATTATGTGGTTTCATCTTCCCTTGTCTTCTATTGTTCTCTTCATCACTTTCAAAATATTTATAGGGACATTTAGCAACATAATTTATAATCTTACCACAACTAAAACACTTTAATGAAAGCTTCCCCTTATAATTTCCTAACCCTTTTTTTAGTTTGATTACAAAATTGGACTCTTTATGATTCAATTCCTCTAAATCAGAATTTATTTCTTTGTCATTTTTGATAGATTTAAAGGAAACCACTTTTCTTGTGGAATCATAATTACAAATTCTCATCTCATAAGCTATAAATTTACCATGAAGTTCACCTAAGGTAAATTTATTTATATCCCTTTCTTCTACACCAGATATCTTGGAATCATACTTGGTTGTTAATGATCTTAGAACCTTCTTGAAAACTATTTTCTCCTGCAAAGTCTCACCAAGACCATGGATAACATTGAATGTCTCTTGAACCCTTAAAACATAATCAGGAATCTTCTCTTCATTCATTCTTATTCCTTCAAATTTGTCTCT
>VDFB02358134.1:33088937-33196754 GCA_007258455.2 Sequoia sempervirens | reverse complement strand
TCCATGCAATTTGACCACTTCTTTGAAAAAAAAATCTGCTACATGTACTACATTTGTTGTGTTCTTACAAGGTATGAAATGTGCCATCTTATAAAATCTATCTATCACCACAACTAAAAAATCATTACCTCTTTGTGTCTTCAGTAAACCAAGTATGAAATCTATAATGATATCCCCCCAAGGTCCCTTTGGGATTTTCAAAGGCTTATACAATCCAACATTATGACTACTTCCTTTTGCAACTTGACACACTCTACAACTCTGCACAAATCTCCTAACATCCTTATGAATCTGTAGCCAATAGTAATGATCACTTACCAATGCTATTGTCTTATCAATTCTAAAGTGTACTGACAATCCTCCACTATGTTTTTCTTTCACCAAGTTATCCATCATTGAGCTCCAGGGTATACACAATTGATTACCTCTAAACAACATATCCTCTTCAATGAAATAATTCAACCATTGACTTCTATCCTCAAAAATGGGTTCTTTACAAGCTCTCAAAGGTTATGCAAAATCTAGGTCTTCCTCGTACAAGTTCTTTAATTCATCAAAGCCTAATACCTCCCCTCATATAGATGTTAATAAATTCCTTCTCCTATTCAATTCATCAACAACTCTATATGACTTTCCACTCCTATGTTTCAAAACAAAGCTATAGCTCTATAAGAATTCTACCCCTCTCATGTGTCTTTGATTCAACTTACCTTGACTATTCAAATATTGCAATGCTTGATGATTTGTATAAAATAATAACACCTTAGGCAACAAGTAATGTCTCCACTTTTTCAAGGCTTGAACTATGGCATAAAATTCTTGATCGTACACTGAATATCTTCTCCTAGCATCATTCAACTTCTCACTGAAATAAGCTACATGTCTCCCTTCTTGACTCAACACTACTCCAATTGTATTTCCACTTGCATCACAATCTACTTGAAATACCTTATTAAAATCTAGTAAAGCCAACACAGGTTTCTCAATCACCTTTTTCTTTAAAAACTCAAAACTTTGATCTACTCCAAATGTCCACCTAAAATCCTTCTTATCTCCTCTCATTTTTTCTGTCATCGAACTACAAATAGAATTGGAACTCAAAATGAACTTTCAATAGAAACTAGTGAATCCATGAAATGATCCTACCTCTCCAATGCTATCTAGTGTAGGCCACTCAACAATTGATCTTACCTTCTCAAGGTTCATCTTCAATCCATCCACAGATATCACAAATCCCAGATATACCAATTCTTCCTTCATGAAACTACCTTTCTTAATGTTTATCAACAACTACTCCTCTCTCAACCTCTACAAAACTTGTCTTATATGCAACATATGTGTTCTACTCTTACTGAAAATGAAAATGTCATCCAAATATACAATCACAAACTTACCCAATAATTTCTTCAATACTTCATTCATTAACCTCATGAAAGTACTCAGTGCATTTGTTATTCCACAAGGCATCACCAACCACTCATACAATCCCTCATTTGTCTTGAATGTTTTTTTTATTCATACCCTTCTCTAATTCTAATACAATGATATCCACTCTTCAAATCTATCTTTTTGAAGTATTTATCTCCACTCAAACAATCCATAATGTCATCCATCTAGGGTAAAGGTAATCTATACTTCACCATGATCTTGTTTATAGCTCTATAATTTGTACACATCCTCCATTATCCATCCTTCCTAGGTGCTAGCACAGTGGGTATTGCACATGTACTTAAGCTTTCTCTGTTCAAACCCCTCCTAAGTAATTCTTGCACTTTTCTATTCAACTCCTCATTCTTTGTCAGTGTCATCTAGTGTGCTACTTTATTAGGAAAACTAGCTCTAGGAATTACATCCATATAGTGACTAATACTCCTCATAGGTTGAAATCCATCAGGTACATTATATGAAATGATCTCCTCATATTCTATCACCAACTCCTTTATCTCTTCTAGGTGTTCTTCTACATGCTTCAAATCTTCAGCCTTCTTACGAACCAAGGCATAGCACATGTTCTCATGTCTCAGTCCATCAAGAAATCTCCTTCTATCAACTAGACAAACCCTAACATTTGTAAAAAAATCAACTTTAGGGACATCTTCCAATGGACACAAAGTTTGCTTCATCCCATTAGCAACAATGGTTTATATATTCTTCTTCCAATCATGAATAGCCTATCTACCATACTTCCAATGCCTTCCCAACAAAACATGGCATATATCCATAGGCATGATATCACACAAAACTTCATCATGGTAATTTCATACGTTCAATTTCACCAAACATTTTTCACTTACCAAAATATTATGCTCATCTTGAATCCAAACTATTTGATAGGGCTTCAGGTGCTTCGACCTTTCCAACTTTAATTTGATGACCATCTCTTCAGAAACCAGGTTCTCAGAACTTCCACTATCCACAATAATTTTGTAAAATTTACCATTTACCTTGTATCTAGTCCGAAACAAATTCTTTCTCTACAATGGCTCTTGCTCTATCCCACTTTGACATAATACTCTCATGTTCACCAACACTTCTCCATCTTCTAATTTATTAGATTATCCAACATGATCCTCCTCAACAAAGGTTATTCTTCTATTTTTTTTGTCTTTCTACTTGTCTGTCCTTGATTGCATTCAAATTCTATATGTCCTTATCCACCACATTTATAACAACTTCCCTTGAATGTTATTTTCTCCTATCCTCTATCAATTCTTCTATAACCTTCATTCTGATAACCACCATATCCTCCTCTTTTGTAATATTTTCCACCACCTCTATGATATGCATTATCATTCTTACTAACCTTCTTATGCTTATTATGATCTAGAAAAGATCCTCTTTCTCCTCTAGTAAAATTTATCCCGTTTTGAAATCTTCCACCTCTTCCTCTTTGTCTCTTCTCATGTCTTTTATTCAACTTCTCTTCTGCCTTTAAGGAACATTGATATGCTTCCTCCACAACTTTCAACTTGATCAAACGAATATAATCCTATATAGATGATGTCAAAACATTCACATAACTAGCTACTTGCTCGATCTCATCCTCCGAATGTCTAGATCTGATATTCAACTTATAGAACTCTTCACTATACTCTGTCACACTTGATTCCTTTTGTTTCAAATTTTGAGACTTTTGGAACAAACTAATCTAATAATCTATAAGCATAAACTTTGTTTTCATCTTATTCACCATCTGATCCCATGATCTTATCTTTTCTTTTCCTCTTCTTTTACTATCTGTCTGCAAATGTTCCCACCAAAAGGATGCATGTTCTCTCAACTTCATACAAGAAAATTTTACCTTCTTATATTTAGTGGTACCTTCAAATTCAAAATACTTTCCCATCTTTGTAATCCAATCAACAAATTATTCTAAATCCAACTTACCATTATAATCTGGTGGATTGAAATGGGGTTTTTTTATATGCTCTAGTTATGGCTCTTATGAACCTCACTTCTCCCTTATCTAGGCCATCTTCCTCTTTCTTCCTATACTTCTACCTTTTCGTCACTCACATCATCAACTGGTCGATCTCTCCTTTGGGCCATTTTGACTGCATCTAATCTGGCAACAATTCCTCTCACCATCTCCATTAAAGCTTGGTCTGCATTTCCACGAGATCCATTTCCTCTAACATTTCTTCTTTCCACCATCTTAACACAAGTCCTCTATAGTTGCAAGTCAGATCCCCAATCCGCCACCCCATAAAAATTCTTCAACAAGACTACAAATTTTGATGACCTCACACAAATCGAATCTCACTCTAATACAAATCTGGTGCAACCACGATAGGAGGGTCATCAAGGAGAACAATCCAGACTGTGCAACAAGAGTAACACAATAGAAGCAACACAAAATATGGAGGAAAATGTAGATGAAAATATTCTCATTAACAAAAATCTCAGTTACAATCAGTCGACAACATCCAAACATATAGATTTGGCTCACAGGCTTGATACAACATTCCAATATGCTCCTATATACTAGTGAAAACTTATAGATATAATCTATATTATTCTTCTAGATCAAAATCTACTCTTCTATTGATCTATTACATTCTTTATATCAGATCTGTAATTCTGGAAGCATCTACGTCAGCCAAAAATCATTACATTCTCCAATGAAAGACAATATAAGGTGTGCATGAATAGGTCAGCCTCAAATTTGAATTACTCCTTAGTGAATGAATAGGACAAAGTGTGGACCTATAATTAAGGTCGGGATCACTCCAAAAAACATTTAAAATTGCACCATTAAGATCCACAAGTCATGGGAATGATCCTCCAATAGTCAACTTCGCTTCTTACTTTGAAAATTATTCTAGCGTTGGTTCAAGAAATTGCCATGAAATACAAAATCGATAACTTTTTGGAAGAAGATCCAATCACGCTAAAATCTTGGAATAAGGAAAATGATCATGTCAAAGATGTAAATTGAGATCCGCAAGGTCTATTGAGCAAAGATGAAAAATTCACCAACATGAATTGTGCAAGAACAAAACAAGAACAAAAAAATTTGAAAGAAAATACTTTTGGTTGATGCAAGATTGCCAAGAACTAAGGATCCTCCTACACCAAATGGGAGGAGGCCTTAGGAGCTGAGATGTAGGAAATATATGGGATTTACCAACTCTAGTTACATTCTCTCCCTTATTGTACAAGGTAGATATAGGGATCATAAGCAATACCAAGAGTTGAAATACTTGAGGTCTAGATTTATTCAGCATGGGTGCATGTCCTTTTCCTATGCTAGGAATAGTAGAAGGAACACATGATATGAATAAAGGTTGTGAAATCCTAGAAGAATAATAAAGTCCATTTGTGGGAACATGGTTTCCTACAACCTTTGAGAAAAAAGGCATAGAAGACAAATCAGACAATTTTGCATGCATAAAAGTGTTCACGGAAATGGCATGAGAAGAAGGTGGAAGGGTAGAATTAGGGGGTCACAACTCTTGTCTTGTAATTGAAGTATTCTTTATAGAAAAATTATTCATAGGGAGATAAGGGTCCAATAGGGAAAAGCCAGGAATGATCTAAGGAAAATCCCCCATGCGACACAAGTGGTATATATATAGTATCATATATATTATATGGGCTATGTTTTCATGAGAGAATTTTAGACATTTTTGGACCAGTGATGTGACTAAATTAACAAAGACTTTCCATGGAATTCCTATTCTTACTCTAAATAGGTTAGATTCAGGAATCATGAAAAATAGAACATCAAAATATTTAGGCACAATGAGAACTAACAAATAAATGAAAGCAATGGGAAGTATAGAGAGGGTATCGTGAGTAAGGATATTTCCCTTCAAATCCTCATATTTCTCCTTGTGTAAATTATTGAAAAAATTCTCTCTTCTATAGTAATACTAACCCAACTAGTAGGGTTAACAATATCATGGGGCATAATGTTACCATTGACCTAAATAGGGAGGTAAAGTGGATAAGGTTCCAATTTAAGAGGAAAGTAATGTGGTGTAAAGGTTATGTTAGGAATCTTTTCTAGATAACTTGAAGGAGAAAGAGGAGTGAAAGAAAAAATATTCACATACTTAGAAGGGATAAGATCATAGGATGAAGAAGAAAATATTATTAGATTAGCACAATGACAAAGAAAGGAATCTGTGTAGATCTATAGTTGATTGTTAGCCTTGGTTATAGAATTTGTTAGGTTTTTTTCCTACCATGAGTTTGATGGAACCACTATCTATATAGTCTTGGACTAAATATCGAAGATGGACACAATGTTTGGTATCATGACCAAGGACTCAGTGATACTAACAAAATTTTTGTGCATCATACTAGTTGGGATATGGTTTATCATCAGGTAGTGGTCTAATTTCTAGGAGAGTGATTAAACCATCTTTCAATAGTTTTTCAAGAACAATTTCATAGGATTCATATAGTTTTTTTAAAACTTTGCTGCATTGTGTAGTGTTCTTTTTAGTAGGAACAAAAACCATGTTCGATACTTTGTTATTTTTGGACTCTCTAGAAATAGACATAGTTGTCCAAATATCAAGATGAGAGGATGGGTAAGAATCCTTGTATTGTATCACTATCTACTTGTTGTCACAAATCATAAAACAAAGGTGTACAAATGAAGAATAATTCATCAAGAGAACTCTTTCTAACAATATTGGCTATAGATTCCCAATGAATGCATGCTAGAAATAGGAATTAGGTATGGCATAAGAGATCTATGAAATAAGGATTTGTAGTAGGAATTGAAATCCATTACCTTCTCATGAGTCCCCTACATTCAATGGATGAGATGAATAGAAGTGATCTTTGGCCCAATGCTTTCCCAAAACTGTTATAATAATTGATTAAGTAGTTTATCAAAGGAGAAGATGGAATTTTAATGAATTGAGAAATACCACTCCAATGCAACATCCTTTAGCAGCTGTTGAAATAGCTTTCATAGAAAAGCATCCTAATAAAGGAAGTCACTACACATGATATTAAATGACAAGACATGGGTCAGCGGATCACCCCCACCATTATACTTATCAAATTTACAATTTATACCCCTTGGGAAATTGCAAAATTATAATGGCGAGGGCTAAGGGACTACAGTGATAATAGTGTTGGAACATGGATTAGGAAGTAGTGGTAGTTAAGTTATCTAATTGTGATTGCATCCATCTCATGTTTTGTAACAAATCATTTAGGATGGGATCAAATGGTGGAGGTGGTGGAGGTTCACTAGTCATGGAAACAAAGGTTCAAGATGTGGATCTAGGAATAGTAACCTTAAACCCCAAAGGAATGTGGTTCACATTGAATCAAGGATTATATTTTTCATTGTTAGTTGAAGTGAAAGAAGGTACAAAATTATTTGTATCCAACATGTGCACAAACAACTCAGGCATCGAAAGATTCAACAATGTGCTAGTGATCTCCAATGAGGTATCCTAATAGTGGCTGAAAACTATCATATATGAAGGTACTTTGGTCTTTACTATATTAGCTATCGCATGAAGCACTTCAAGATATTTATAGTCTGAGATAAGTAGATTCCTCATACCACAAAGAATAGAAGAAGCCTGAGTATATTTTTGTCACAGTTTAGAAATTCCTCTAATTTTTTAAGTGTCCTCTCTAGAGATTGGACCTACTTGAAGGGGACCCTAAGAGTAGTCTCGTGATCTATAAGAGAGGATTCGAATGAAGTACTATTTTGAGAACTAGTTTAAACATTTTTTGAGAATGTTAACAAAAAAAAATGGTGAAGTATATCCAAGAGACATTCTTGTAGTGAACTATTCAAATTTGGGACCCTGTTAAGTATGACTAAACCATCATCTTGAACCCATATCTAAATATTGAACACTTGTTCTAACTATGTGCTTAAAAGTTGTAGACTAGGTTGTGAAACTCATAATAGTGTCACAACACTCAGTTTAATAGATGGCCTAATAGGAGAGAAGAAATTTTCAACAAAAGACTAAGGTAGGAAATACTTCATGTTAGCTTCACCAAAATGTAGAGGACAAAAATTCACACCCAAAAATGGCATGATCTTGAAGGGAAAATGTTCCTCAATTACCTCAAGGATAAGAACTTAAGTGATAGGATGGAAAGACAAAGTATCTTTCTAATATTTTATAACTTATGTAGGATTAAAATCAGAGACTGTTAGGAACTAAAAGAGTAAGTTGTAGAGGTTCTCTGGAAAAACAAAAAATATCTCATCCAACTTAGATAATAGCATGATGTGTGGACATCCCTATGATGTGGTATAGTCTTGTATGGACTAAAAAAATGATTTTATTGAATAAAATTGCTAATAATTAGCTAAATATTCGATCACTAGATGTATAAAGAGATAAAATTATATACAAGAGATAAATAAATAGATAGATGTATTAGAACAATATGGTATCAATGTAAAAATGATAATGCAATAAGAAAGCTACAATTACCCTCCTTTTGAAAATGTGAAATGTTGAAATTAAGAGGATGGAACCTCCAAGATGTTCCAAGAGTGCCAAAGTGTTGATGTAGATAGACAAGGTGCAAGAGAGCCTGAAATAATGGAGATAATGAGAGAATGAGAGTGAAATAATGAGAGAAGTTTGAGAGCTAGATCAAATGAGACTGAATAGAATGTAAAAGTGGGAGTTTGGAAAGAGTGTATGCATGTAATGAGCCATGGTTTCAGCATGCCTACAAGTTGTAGAGATATTAAACTTTGTGGGTAGATGAGAAATGTAATGTCTAAATGGCTATGCCATCAGGAATATTTTTGGGATGCTCATGTGGTGCATAGATTTCTATGTAGCACACACTCATCCATTAGAAAAAAATCACTTTAACAAACAAGAAAAAATGGGTTAAGGACAAAATTAATGCTAGGAAAATATTATATTGCATTATCGAATTTCGTTAATCTAAAGGGGAGTTTTCTAGAATTGAAAATTACATAGGTTACATTTTTTTGCATTACATAGGGATAAATATCCTAGTTGCAAGGTTAGGATTAAATAATAAGAACTAATTAGGTGAACATTCCCATGTGATTGGAACCTCTAGAGTCATGAATCCATCTAACAGACTCACCAACTACAATTAAAACAAGAGCTTTTGCTTTCATCTTATCACTTTGATTTGGATGGCATAATGATCTTTAACTTGTGAATGATGAGCATTATGAAAAATGTTAGCTAGAATAATTTGAAAGAATATAAATGTTATGCCCCTTAAGAAGTTGATTGATTTCTTCTAACTCTTTCTTGTAAAAAATATGTTCACCATACCTTGTTTTATTGCAATTTCTCCTTCTTAGTTTTATCCTCTTTGATAGAGGTGGGAGTCTCATTCGATTTTATCTTAGTCTTAGACTTCTTCTTACATTTTACTTTATGTGATTGTGCTAACTATTCCTAATTCTTAGAAAGTGTACATCTATCTAAATTATTTTTTCTTGCTCTATGGTCAATCAATAACAATTTTTTTTAAAAGAAGGAATGTTAAAATATTCACCTAGGTCAACCATAGTGAAATAAAATTAATAAGAAAAGAAATAAAATGGTACCTTCAACTTAAAAAAAATAAGAATATACAATCCTTATCAGATTTATGTTTTCCACATCTAGAAAATTGACATCTTAAGGATTTGAATCAAACCAAATAGTATTCAATGCTAGAAAATTAATCAATAGGAATACATGCCAATTCTACGTATAATTACAAAGAACGAAAATCACTAATTTAACATAAACATTCTTTGTACTTATCCGATACATGTTATGGTTTAGTACACTCCTCAATATGAAAGAATAGACTTTTTGAAATAGACCATGAAATTAAGTTCATAACCTCATCACATTTGTTCGTATCAAAAAATACCTCATATTCCCTAGTAAATTTTGGTTTATATCACCCAAGGTAGACATCAAACCCTTAGACTAAATTATTATTTTTATTCTTACTTTCTATGTGTGAGAATTATGAGAAGAGAGTAGCTCAAATGAACCTTCTTTAACCATGAGAGAAACAAGCACGAAAAGAGAAAAATAGATAATACACTACGCAAATTTGATACGAAACATCCAAAATCTAAATCAATACGAACATGAAGCTCCACAAAAAAAAAAAGAAACTATCGAAGTGTCAAGTTCTCCACGTAATCAAATATACTATAAATATGCACAAATTTGAATAAAAAGATACTTGGAGATGAATCTATAAAAAATGCATGAATAGGACTAAATAGCTCTTAAATATCTTCTAAATGCCACTAGAATCATGAAAAATCAGATAAATTAGGGAAAACATACAAGGTTAGATGTCCAAAAGAGAGATTTAACTTCAAACAAAAGTAAATTTCATCTACATCAAAATCTAGAAACATGATTTGCATCACTATGAAGTGATTGAAACTAGCTTTTTGATGATATCTTATATTTGAAAAATAAACTCTTGGATGACAATATATTGCCCCGACAAAATATTTTCCCAATTAGGGCCTTATTGGAAAAATGCAAGCCTCCTTGTGGCTACTTGTTAGTCATTGATGTTACTATGGTGTTGCACAAGTGAAATAAAAGACCTACCAACCCATAGGGAAAACAATAGTTAAGTGTCTATGGCACAACCGGTGGTAACTCCACATGCCACTAAGGCTTACTATCTAGTGCTATCCTAAAGAAATTAGTTGGTGAACTGATCACTTAATAAGGAATCACAAATTTCAAATGTGACAAAACATAATATTTTATATGATTTTTATAAGAAAAAGAAACAAAAGAAAAAACATAGGCCTTTGATGAATAGATCATGCAAGTTGATGTCGTAGAAGTATAGCTACATGCACCAAACCTACACTAGCCACAAAATACTAATAGAAGATGCCAATTGATAGAAAGTATGACCTAATGACATTATATATATTAGGGTAAGGATTTGTATGGATCCATACAATACAAACAAAAATATTGACAAGAATCTTAAAAATTTCATTGAGGGCCTAGGGAAAAAGTCTCCAATTTCAATGATTGGACAATCAATCTTAGGGGTTTTTGGCCTAAAATCCTCCAAAATATTGGCTACCTCTCAAATCTAGCAACCACCTCCTGAGTTCAAACCCTTGTAGATCTAGCCCTATAAGCCCAACTTGGATGAAGCGAAGGGAAAAATAAACCTTATTTAACTTCCTCAACTCAATGGTGAGCTCAAATTTGTACCAACAAGCTTTAAAATTAACCTACAATATAAATCTAGAAAGAGGAAACCACCAAATATAGTGTTTATTTGAAGGTCTTTTAATTCCCTAGGTCCTGATATGATGAAAGAGAAAATCATATTCAAATTTACATGATTGACTATAATCTTCAATATAGTTGTAGATCATGAAAAAAGAATATATGCAATTATGAGAATGAGTTTGCAACTCTGAATCTCTAATAACATGTAGGAGCTGAAAATTAGCTCACACTCCAAGATCACTTGCAAAACAAAATGATAACCTTTCCACAAGAGAGTATGAAAATATAATATATTTCTTTATATGATATGAATCAAATGTACAAGAGTCTTCTTTATATAGACAAGGTCAAGGATATGATTAGACAAGATTATGACTTTTGTCTTAATCCTATACAATTAGACAAGTAACTCAACTATTATTAAATGACCTAGGACTCGAGAATTAAGTGCCAAAAGAATAAGATAAGATCTATGTGACAACTAAGATATCTCGAAAGATTCCTAGAACCTAAGTAAACTTAACATGTAAATAGGACCTATAAGTGAACTAGATAAGTAAAATACCTATTTACACCAACAAGGAATTGCTATTTTTATCTTACATGTTTGGACATGGAAAAATGCTTTCATACCAATAGGTATAGTATTTTATTGATCTAAATACACATGAATAATATTGTGAAATTAAATTCTAAATGGCTATTCTAGATACATGGTAGAAAATAGATATCAATTTGTTGATAATAAAAGAATTAAAAATGAAAAGAAGAATAAAATTGTTAGAAAAGATGAGTAGTTCATATACTTGTAAAACGAGAAGTATTAAAGCTAAAATTGTATATTGGGAGGGGTATTATTAATCAAACATTATAACCTGAAAATGAAAATAGAAATACTATTTAATACCATATGAATGGACATGATAAGGCACAATTTTATGTAATGAATCACCTCATTTCTATGAAACATCAACATTAACCCTTCATTGATATTTTCGAAACTGAACACATCTATCCTCATATGCAATTATGAAATTTGTTGTTTTATGAAAAGTGGATTTCTTAAAATAAAGAAATCGTTATTATTTGTTTTTTTCTTATTGTTTAAGTGAGGTGCGCTAAAACTTCAGATAATACATTTAGCTCTGATAAAACTGTATCTAAATATTTTAACTTGACTAACATGAGCTTGACAGAACAATATTTTACGATACGTTGATTTGACGATATCTACAACATTGACATCTGGTTATTACATCAAACAAAAGCTTTACTGGGTATTTCGAAGTTTTCAGATATGGTATTTGTTCGTAAGTAATTGGAAGGAATGGAAAGGCCAGAAAATTCTTTTAGGTTGGGTGCAATTCTTATGCACCAAGACAGTTAAATTCTTCATTTCATTATGTCTCTTATCCATTACATAGAAATCGCTAAAAATGAAAGTATTACCAGATTGACCTCCACTTTCATCTGTATCGCATTACCCACTTGACAGCCCTTTCAGCAGGGAAATGTCCCTGATCTGCTAGAGTACTACGTGAACCCAGCAATGGAAGGGAGAGTGACAATCTTAGAGTGTCAAGCGTATTCATGTACAAACACACCAAAGGATCAACTAGATCAAGACATGAATAATAAAATTTTGTCTGGCCAGCTTGAGGAATTTCCTACACTGCCCAATATCAAGAACAGTCATGAATTCTCTATGGCGACGGCTGAAGGTGGTCATGAAAATGCCTTCTCGGCTGGGGAAATCATTAAAGCGGCGGGCGCTCGGTACATGCATGAGTGTGCTAAGGAGGGGTTCGATCTGAATTGCTCCTTTTCCGTTACGGCCCTGCCCAGGGAAAAGCAGAACGGGCTTGAAGTGGCTCATCTTCTTTTGTCCTCGGCAGAGATGGTCGGCAACCAGCAATATGAATAAGCCTCCAGGATGCTAAGTCATTGGAAGGAACTCTCTTCCAAGCTGGGGAACCCCATAGAGAGGCTCTGTTACTATTTTTTCGAAGCCCTTCAAGAGAGAATCGAACGCCAGACCTGGAGTGAGCCAAATGAGGGGAAACAAATAACCCTTGATTTCACCAACAATTTGAAAAGTGATTGTGGAAAAAGTGAATTTTATTCTGTAATCGCTCTCTATAATAGGGTACTTCCCTATGCCAAAGTGCTACAATTCACGGCAGTCCAGGCTATCCTTGATGGTGTGACGCATGAAAAAGGAATTCTTGTGATTGATCTCGGAATTCGAACTGAGTGCCAATGGACAACATTAATTCAGTATGTCGCTCTAGGAGTTTGTTCTTCTTCCGTCGAGCATTTCAAGATCACACGTGTTGGAGTGAATTCTTATGAGCTAGAAGACAGTGGAAGAAGGCTTACAGAGTTTGCTAAAGCTATGGCAATTAGATTTTCCTACTGTTCAATCAAGGTTTCAAGCTTGGATGAGATTAAGGAAGATTTATTCAATGTTGAAGCCGGAGAGTTCGTGGCAGTGAATTCTCCCACTGTTTTCAGAAGTTTGTTATATGATACTACTCTTCTCTGGAAGATTGTTAATGTTATCAAGAAATTAAAGCCCCACATTTTGGTGAATTCGGAAGTAGAAGGGCAGCATAATTCCCCCTCTTTCGTGAATCGGTTCATTGAGGTGCTTTTCTATTCCAGCAGTTACTTTGACAGTTTGGAGGTTGTGTTGCCGAGCAGAAATGATTTACATAGGGTCATAATCGAAGAAGTCTGTTGTGGGAGTCCAATTAAAAAATATGATAGCCTACGAAGGGGAGTACAAGAGGGTGAGACACGTTAACATGGATAAGTGGAGGTCTTTCTTCAGACTAGCGGGATTTAGAGAAATGAACTTCAGCAATCAGGCTTGGTATCAGGCAGGATTATTGCTCAAGCCATATGATAGTGCAGAACGCTTTACTATTGAGGCGAACGGATCTGCTATATCTCTAGGGTGGAAAGGAACGCAGTTGCATACACTGTCTTTATGGTCTTGTAAGAGAATGCACAATTGTTAGTAAGCGTTCAAGGAAACTCTTTTCCTTTATCACAATGATAGTTATCAGTCCCTTTCTCGTGAAAATTAATCTATTGAACTTGTATGGTGTCTTAGTATATGGAAATTAAAGTCTAGCAAAAGTTATTTAAATCGCGTGCTTCATCAATATTGATAGACTTTTATTATCCTTATTAACCCTTTTTTATAATTATAATTGTATGTTTACTCTCCATAGCTATATTCTAATTATAAAGTGGCTATTGTCCTTTTGGTGGAAAAATAGCAGGGGTTCGGGTATTATTTTTAGTTATGTCGTACACGAACTCATAAATTCCAAGCGAGCAATAATTATATAAATAGCTATTATGAGGTAAGCAATTTTAGTATAGCAGTATATTTTGGTGTCAATTTTCCATTAGTTTACTTATGTACACACTAGCCATTAGCAAACTCATTAGCATTATGTTGTGACCGTGGATGTGTGTATATCATTGTATCTTGGTTTTGTATTTAATAGCTATCAAACATGTTTGAATAAGCAATCCTATTCACACAGTTTTATTATGGTCATTATGTGATTTTTTCTAATGTTGAAAAAAGTAATCTTTTTCACACTTAATGTGGATAATTGACATAAATTTGAATTAATTGTACCTTGGGATAGTGTTGTAATGTGTTGTACACATTCACATCACTCTAGGGTCCTTATTTAATTAAAATGTACCTTAAATTATCCTTTTCTAGAGTGTTGTAAAGTGTTAGTAACATACTTTCACACCTTTCTAGGGTTTATTTAATGAATTAAGCCTAATGAGCCCCTTTTAATGAAATGTACCTAATGTGTACCCTATTTAGGTGTTACAAAGTGTTGTAACACACTGACATTTATCTAGGGTCCCCTTAGTTAATTGTGGTTTGTTGGAGTTAATTAACCCCTTTAACTTAAATTTAAACCTTATTTATGGCACTTATAGAAGATCTATCCCAACACCCATAATTAAAATTGCATAACTTTTAATTGGGAAAATTGAGGTCCTTGAAAATGGTGCAAGTACCCATTCACCCAAGGTGGCGAATGGGTCCTCCCTTAATAGGACCCCCCTTTCTTTACTAATTTGACATGGGTTTTTTATCCTCTATCCATTCCCTGAGGTTAGGTTCTGGAAAACCGAGCTAGGACCCATTTGCCCTAGGTGGCATATTGGTCCTCCCTTAATGATGACCCCCCTTTTGAATTTCATTGTGGATGGAATTTAATAATGTTTACTTCCAAATCTAGTGTTAGCCTTAATTATTTGAATTTCGGGGTTAATCACTTCATTTAGTATAAATAAGGGGTTAATTTAGATTGTTTATCCTAGCAATTCATTGCAAGTCTCAAAGCATTCAAGTTTACAAGCATTTGAAGGTAGATTTTCAAGAGTTTATTGCAGCAATTCAAGATCATATCATCATGTTAAGGGTTTAGTGCATTCATGCATGTTCTTGAGCTAAGAAAGTTGATGTAGCATTGAAGATCTACTTGCAAGCATTGCTCACATCATATTCAAGGATGAAGATCTATATTCTTCATGGCCACTACATGTTAGATTGCATATTTGCATTACAAGAAAACATCCAAGTAATCTACATCACATCATTTCATGTTTCATGCTTCAATTTCCTTATTTCATTGGTTGGTTTAATTACTTAAAGGAGGTTTGACTTAGGAAAAACCCTATTCACTAGCAATCAATAAGTTTTTCTTCCCGTGAATGTGTGTTTGTAGATTTATAGGATGAAGATCAAGTGAAGAAGAAGATTGTAGAAAAATTGTCAAAGTTGTCAAGTTGCAAAGTTAACCTTTAAAGTGCAAGAACAAAGAATTGAAGCTATATAATTAAGTACATGTTTTTGAGAGCTGACAATCGGGAATCTACAAATGTAGACATCAATAAAAATAATCCAGATCGTAATTTCAAGAACCCTAACATTGACCCATTCACCACTAAAGGCGAATAATTCCTTTGTGCCCTAAAAATAGGCTTCTTGTAGCAAGGTACACACCTCTTTGAGCTCTAAAAGCTTCCCTCATAGTTGCTATAACATTAGGTATAATTTCTAATTTTTATTTGCATCTTTTTCCTCTCATAATTGCATAAATTATATTGATTGTTTGGTAAAAATTTCTAGTGGTTTATCTAGGTCTTGATAAGCCCTGATTTTCCCAACCAATCATTTTGGTGAACCTAGCATATTGGACATTGCAATTTGTTTTTATTTTTAAGTCTTGCATAGCATCCTAAGGTTATGTCTTGCATCGATTTGCATCTTACTTGCATTGAATAAAGATATCATTTAGGGTTTCTTGCATTGCATTTATAATTGCATCTCATTTAGAGTTTAGATTTGGATTGTTTTGCATTTCACTAAATCTCAAAAATACAAATACAAATCAGTCATTGTGCATCTCATTTAGATCTCATTTATTTGCATTTGAAAATCAAACAAAATTGCATTTCAACATAGTCCCTTACATTCATCTTTTCATTGCATTTTCACATTGTAATTTTGGAAAGTCTAAAACTAAAACTCATTGCCTCAGACCTGGAACTGAAAACCATTATTGAAAGCTTGCAAATCATTAAAAAATAGTTTTGAAATACCTAACTAGGACCCATTCACCCTTGTTAGTGAATGAGTCCTTGATTTGGTCAAAGATTACCCTTCTAGCATTTGAAAATGAATTAAAAATTGCCCTAAAATTTATAAAAACATCTTTGAAAAACATAACTAGGACCCATTCACCCTTACTAGAAAATGATTCCCTATTACCTAGTTGTCTACATTTTTTAGACATTAAAATATGAGTTTTATGCTTATGTTTGGCGCTATTAATTTTCTGTTTCAGTTTCCTAATTTTTTGTTTAATCAAATTCATTGCATTTAGCTTAAATTGCTTCATTTTAGTGCATTTTGAAAATTCAAAATTGCATTCAAACATTTCATTTTTAGTTTATTACATTGTGTAATAAGTAAATTGCATTACGTAGAATCTGAAAATTGTATTTCATTATAGGTTGTTGCATTGCCTCTTTTCCCTTTTAGGGTTTGCAAAATAGGATTGTAAAACTTGTATGAGCTTTAAAACTTGGTTTCCTATTCATAATACTATTATAAGATGTAGTTCAAGACTCATGTCATCCTATGATATCTCACTCATCGTGGATTTTGGTATTTCTAACTCTCTTTCTGATAGTGTTGAGAATCGACCCTCCATGGCTCATAGTTGGCATAATTTATTACCCATAACTTCACCTCCTACAATCAATGTTCATGATGTTATTGACAAGCTAGATGAACAATTAGAAAACTTACAATCCCATATCCTTAGTGAATGCATAGATATTAGCATGATTCCCATTATACAAAATCTAAGGAAATTGCTTAAATCTCAAAATGAAACACAAATCATCTATAGCCTTAGTTGCTTCTTCCATGAATACTTGAACAAACAAGACAATAACAATATACATGTCATAGTCAATCCTCTTACTAAAACTAAGGAAAATGTTAACATAGATGATAATCATATGAAACCACATCCTATAAATCAAGTGGTAGCATTTATTGAAGCCATCCCTTGTAAAGACTCAGCTAAAAGGCCTCTTGAGATTGATTCATCACAAAATCACATACCTAAGCATACACTTGATGGTCCTCTTTATAGAGCTAGTTGAATCAATAACAAGCCCACTAATGGGATATTCATTGATCCCATCTATTGAGAGAATGTGATCACTAAAGAATTCTTATATGTGCATGAATTATATCAAGATACATATAACAAACTAAAAGAATGGATCAAGATGCACAATAGGTTTTCTTTCCCTATGATACGCTCGATAGATCTCCTTTTAAAAGTGGCACCAAAAATATTAACTGTAAAAAATTTCATCATTCCACATTTGGACCAATTTAGTGTGAAGCTATTCTATCCATGGGTTCACTCCATTAATTTCATCCCTTCGGTTGTGCATAAATGTCTAAAGTTTCCATTTGGAAATGATATTTTTAATGTGCATCATAGTGGATTTAATCTTGCGTCACAAAAAGGGAATATTTTATTAGATTACTTTTGGTGAGAGCCTATGGAACCTATCAAGCCTTGTGATGATTTCTCTTTTTTAATCATATAAAAAGTTCAAGGAAAAGAAAATAGCAAAATTATCCCCTCCAAACATTCCTCAACCTATAAATGAAACACATATCCTTGACAAAGCAATGATTGAACCAAAAGCACTTTTGAACATAAAAGAACAACCTATAGAAAAACCTCTTGCAATTTCCTACAAGAGACCAAGAGATAACAAAAACAATCCCATTGTCCCTCCTAGAGTCAAACAAGTTTATAAAGACAAAGAGAAAGTGGTCAAATAATCTATCATTGTTTCTTCTACTTCTCCCAAGCAAGATAACGAGCCTATGGTTGACAAACCCACTCTTACAAAAAAACAACTTGATAATATATTGAAAAAAAATGAAGTGCTAGAGAGAATAGGCATAGGAAAAGTTCTTTTACTCATAGATTACAAACTGAAGAAGACAAGAACAACATAGAAATTCAGAATCCAAACTTATGTGAAGCAAAGCATGATGATCCTATACCTTTTTTGCAACATAAACAAGAACATTGCATGGAAATTTTTATTCAACCTCCTATTGTGATAATCTAGATGATGGCATTGACATTGCAAAGATTGATGAACAAGTGCATGATGAGTTGAATACATTTTTTTCTTCTTCTATGAGCTTAAATCAAAAATCTCCAAAAAAGAGTGTTGAACCTAGTGCTTCTCCTAGTTTGACACTTGTTGTTGTCATTTTTTGTAGTTTTCCACCTTCCATTTATACCAACCAAGATTGGGATGTGAATGAACTACTTTAGGTTGACTCACATGTGTCTTAAAAGTCTTTTCATTTTTTAATGTTTTCTTTTGAATGTGTGTAATGTGATCCCCCATTTTTTTTCACATGATGTACCTCTCTCTTTCTCTGCATTCCTCTATATGTATCTTTCATTCTTCTATATGTCATAATCATTTCATTTTTCTTGTGTTTTCCTTTTGGGGATGACAGAAGGCGCCGCTACATTTAGCGCTACATTTAGGTCTCTTCCATGTTGACCCAAAAACTTTATCTTTATCTTTTTCATTTGTCTTTTGTTTTCCTTTTGGTTATGACACAAGGAACTGAGACATTTAGATCTCTTCCATGTTGACCCAAAATATTTTCTTTATTTCTTCATGTGTCTTGCGTCTTCCTTTTCGGGATGATGGAAGGCATCAAGACATTTAGGTCTCTTTCATGTTGAACCAAAAACATTCATCTTATTATTTTAAATTGTCTTGTGTTTTCATTTTTGGGATGACGCAAGGCATCTAGACATTTAGGTCTCTTCCATGTTGACCCAAAAGGCATTTTCTTTGTTTTCACTCTCTATGTGTCATTCTTACAGTTCTATGAGTATTTTGGGAATGATGATAGTTTCATGCTCTATGACAACATTGTAGCAAAGAAATACTGACCTCAAATCCATAGATCCCTTGTGTAGTTGTGGGGGAAACCCTTCCTATGTTATGACATAGCTTATTTAAAAAACATATGACTTGGCATAGGGTTTTCCGAGGAAATATATCATATCTTAGGAAAAATATTTGGCTAATTTAAAGAAATGTCACACTATAATGGTGTAGCAACTGCCTTAAAGTGGGAGCATACATCGATGGAATTTTTTGACAAAATTTCATGACATGATTTTTCTTTTTTCTTGTGATATGTCCTCTTCTTGGTGGTGTCATTCAGTTTCATGCCATCCAAGAGTGTGCAATCTACCATCATGGAATGATGAAAATAAGACATCCCATGAGTGATGATCTGAAAGATTTGGCTTGTCCTCTCGTGGAGACATTAGGCACAATGCTCCCTAAGAAGAAGATATTTACTTGAACAGAGAAAAATCCCCTTTAATTTTTTTTTTACATGACATTACAAAAGCATTAAATTGTCATACCTTCTCAAAGTTTTCAAGAGGATAAATTTAGTATGGTATGAGAGGCTAATATGATTCTCTCATTTGCCACTTCATTGAGATAACTCACCTATTGGATAGACTAAGGTTCCACTACCCCAAAGTGACCAGCATGCATTATGGAATAATAGCCTAGATGTGTTCCACATTGCGTTGGACCACCAAAGCTTAATTTTTTTTCTTAGACAAATAGCCATGTTACACATTCAGTTGGGATGATTGTGCTTGATCCTTTTATTTTTTTTATTGGCCTTTGACAGGGTATAATGATATATGTTTGTTATTTTTGCATACTTAAGTGCCCTGAATTTCTACTTCAGTGTGAGTTTGATATGGGGTCACCTTCTCACTAAAGTGGGGGAAAAATGTAGTGTCAAAAACATTAATCCCTTTTCAAACTTAATTTAGATAATTCACATAAATTTCAATTAATTATATCTTGGAATAGTGTTGCAATCTGTTGTACACATTCACATCATTCTAGGGTCCTTATTTAATTAAAATGTACCTTAAATTATGCTTTGCAAGAGTGTTGTAAAGTGTTGTAACACACTTTCATGCTTTTATAAGGATGATTTAATGAATTAAGCCTATTGGGCCCCTTTCAATGAAATGTACCAAATGTGTACCCTATTTAGGTGTTGCAAAGTATTGTACACATATTCACTTTTATATAGGGTCCACTTGGTTAATTGTGATTGGAGCTAGAATAAAAGTATCCTTTTTACTTTTCTTGGCTTGTTTGGTCCCTCCTTGTGAGTTAGACTTAATATCACCTTGATCTAGTGTTGTGAGGTGTTTTATAGATTCACATTAGGTCTTCAACCCTTTTTAAGCTAAATTAACTTAACTCTTCCTTAATTTAATGTTGTAAAGTGTATTTATTTACATCTTCACATTAAATTAAGGAGGATTGTAAATTAACTAGACCTAATATAATGTTGTAATGTGTTTTACACATTCATATTGGATTTAGGGACCTTCTAAGCTAAATTGACCCATTTCTTCCTTAATTTAGTGTTGTAAAGTGAATTTATTTACACTTTTACATTGGATTTTGGGCCATATTGCATTTATAACCTTTATATCATTGTTAATAGGCCCATATGGCCCTATATTGTTCATCCCAATGCATATTTCAATAAAAAACCTGACAAGATCAAAATATAAACTTAATTTACACACTCCCTGACATTTTAGCAAGCAAAATAGCCCTTGTGGGACCGATTCACAACTTTGAGTGAATGAGTCTTGTCCATGTGTGACTCATTCACCCAACTTGGTGAATGAGTCCCATTTGGCCTATTTTTAAGGTTTGAGCAAGAAAAGCTAGGTTTTAAGTTCAAATTTCTTCTATCACAGCCTTGGGGATCTAATAAATGGTCTTTTGAGTGGATTTCCTATATAGAAATCTTTCAAATCATTATTTCATCAAGCAACATAATCCTACATGTTATCAAGTCAAGTAAGCAAGAGTTAAGCATTCCAAGACTTCACAATATTATCAAGAGGCCATTCAAGGGAAGAATTATTCATCAATTATTGTAGTAATTTAAGATCCATCATCATGTCAAATATTATCAAGCATCAAGAATGTTATTGAGCTAGTGTTGTGATGCAGAATTAAAGATCCAAGATCAAGCATTGTTCTACCCATATTCTCAAGATCAAGATCTACATCCTTCATGGCCATTTCATGTTGAGTTGCAGATTTACAAGACATCATTCAAGGTATCATTACTCATGTTTCATGTACTATTTCATGTTCATCTTCCATTATTTCATCATTTGGTTTAATTACCTAAAAGAGGTTTGACCAAGGTAAACCCCTATTCACTAACAATCAACAAATTTTGTTCTCTTTACATGTGTAAATGCACATCTAGGTTCTTTGAAGACTCAAAGATCATTGAAGATTAGGATATAAGACTGAAGCAAGTTGTCAGAGTTCTCTCCCCATTTTGAAGGTTGTAATCTTTACCAAAAAGTCACCTATAATCCCAAAATTAGGGTTTTAGATCTGGACACACAGAGGAACAAAAAGAGAAGACTGAGAGGTGAAAATCATAAATTTAAGTTCAAAAAAATACAAACTAGAATCATCCACCAAAAGTGGCAAATGAGTCCTGCTATGGGTATTTTGTAGATATTTTTGTAGATTTGGATATTGATTTTCTTGAAACCCACTTCTGTGCATAAATCCAGAACTGGGATTGATTCACCCAGAATGGTGAATGATTCCCAATAGGCCAAAATTTTGTGATTTGTAGAATTTCCAGTTGCACACATTTTGTTTTGAAACTTTTTGTTTCGTTTTAATACATACTTCTCTAGGTCATTGCATCAAAGTAGTTTTTTATATTTGATCTTGATTGCCATTGTATTTTCCATGTTTAAAATTGGTGGTGAACCCCTCTTGTAATATAAAATCATATCCTAGGATATCTTATTGTTAGATCTCTCCCTCCATTCTTTATTGGATTGAGATCTCTAAGGTGTCCTTAACTATTGTAATCATGAAATAGGAACCCTATCATTGTTCCTGATTCTTCCAATATGGGGAGTACTATTTCCATTGACTACAATGGTTAATTGGAGTTAATGAACCCATTTAATTCAAATTTAAACCTTATTAATGGAACTTCCCAAAGATCTATCCTGACAGCCATAATTCAAATTCAATAACATTTAGTTGGGAAAATTGAGGTCTTAGAAAATGGTGCCAAGAACCATTGAGGTCCTAGAAAATGGGTCCTCACATAATAGGACCCCTCTTTCTTTACTAATTTGACATGGGTTTTTGACCCTCTTTCCATCCCTTGAGGTTAGGTCCTGGAAAATTGAGCGAGGACCCATTTTCCCTAGGTGGCGAATGGGTCCTCCCTTAGTGAGGACCCCTTTTTGAATTTCATTGTGGCAAGAATGTAATAATGTTTATTTTCAAATATGGTGTTGGCCTTAATTGTTTGAATTTCAGGGCTAATTTCTTAATGTACTATAAATAAGGGGTTAATTCACATTTTTTGTCCTAGTAATTTATTCTAAGTCTCCAAGAATTCAATTTTACAAGCATTAGAGCATTACAAGAGAATTTTCAAAGGCATTTCAATGTAGATTTTTAAGATTTTATTGCAGCAATTCAAGATCATATCATCATGTCAAGAGTTTAGTGCATTCACGCATGTTGTTGAGCTAAGAAAGTTGATGTAGCATTTAAGATCTACTTGCAAGCATTGTTCACATCATATTCAAGGATTAAGATTTACATTCTTCATGTCCACTACATGTTAGACTAAAAAATTTCATTGCGAAACAACATCCAAGGTATCTACATCACATCATTTCAAGTTTCATGCTTCAATTTCCTTATTTCATCAATTGGTTTAATTACCTACAAGGAGTTTGACTTAGGAAAACCCCTATTCACTAACAATCAAAAAAAAATTCTTCCCTTCGATGTGTGTTTGCAGATTTATAGGTTGAAGATCAAGTAGAGAAGAGAATTGAAGAAAAATTGTCAAAGTTGTTAAGTTGCAAAATCGACCTTTAAAGTGCAAGAATGAAGAATTAAAGCTACAAAATTAAGTACAGGTTTTTGGGAGCTAACAATTGGGAAAATGAGAGTGCAGACATCAAGGAAAATAACCCAGATCTCAGTTTCAAAAATCATAACAGGGACCCATTCACCGCTAAAGGTGAATAAGTCATTTGTGCCCTAAATAACAAGCTTCTTGTAGTAAGGTACACACCTCTTTCAGCTCTAAAAACTTCCCTCATAGTTTCTATAATAGTTGGGTATCATTTATGATTGTTCTTTGCATTTTTTTCCTCTCATAATTGCATAAATTATAGTGATTCATTGGCAAAAAAATTTAGTGGTTTATCTAGGTCTGGATAAGCAATAATTTTCCCATCCAATCACTTTCAAGTATCTAATTATTTTTAAAATTTTCTCAATGACTTTCAATTCTAAGTATTCTTTATAGGTGTCATTTTATGTGGTAGCTTGCTCTTAGCTATTTCAAAAACATGTATAAGTGGGAAAAATTATATTTTGCACCTTTACATTGGTACTTATGTGATTTCCACTAGCTTTAATGCTAATTATTGTTCATCATTGGTCTATTGAAAAAATAAATAAATTTAGTGAGTCATTTTCTTATGGATTTTTTAAAGAATCATGTAATGTAGCATAATGTGTTATGTAATTATACGATAAAAATATGTCTAAAGGTACATAAATTGGGGTGATGAGAATATTCTTGGCATTACTGGAAAGTTAGTCACAATAGCTTTCTTGTGATGGTTTAGAGGATATATAAAGATAAAAATTTCTATATAGGGTTGTGTGTAGTACATGGATCATGAGAAAAATTTTGAATTATGGTTTTCTTGTATGTAATAAAATTGGTTTTTATAGGTCATCAATTCCACTTTCATTAATGAGAGTTATCAACAATCTAAAGAGTGTTGAATGTGGTAAATTAAATTAAAGAGAAATTATCTATCCTAGTTTCAAGTAAGTTTCATCTTTACAACATATGAATGATAAAATATATTATTTGTGAAGCTATAGAAAGGTACAATATTTTGTTTTTGTCATTTTGAATGAAGAGAATATGATCAAAGATAAGACAATGGTGAGAGTAAAATATAGTAGTGAACAAGTGATGATGGAGTAGAAATTAATATGATATGGACTATGATTTTGAGTTCACTCATAAAATTGATTCATGTGAGGATGTTTTGATGCTATTTTATTGCCCATACATCATGTTTGGAAGCAAATTTTCAAAGTTAGTTGTTAATGCATGTAAGAATCCATTGTAGAATATTGTAATTGTGTTTGGAAAATAGATATCATAAGAAATATCAAAAGCATGGTGTTTCGCTCACTGATGATTTTACCAAGTAATATCTAGTGTCAATTATTTTTTGATTTTATTATTTATATGTATTTTTTACTATTACCTATATGGAAAAGTAATCCTTCATTGGAACCTCCTACCTTGACAACATCAAGTGGTATCATAGCCTAGGGTTTAAATATTAAGGACCTCAGGTAAGTGAGTAACTTGATATTCACTTATGAAAAACTATATAACTAAGTTCACCTAGAAGAAACACATCAATAGACTACTTTAAACTTATTTTTAGTTACAACCTAGGTTGATTGTGGGTGGACAGTTGACTATAAGTAGTTGTAAAAAGTTTAAAAAATATGATATTACAATGACTATAAGGATTTGTAAACATAATTAGAAATTTAGATGATGTGTTAATAACACTAAGAGAAATAGGATTATATTAAAAACTATAGAGGAGGATAGAATAATGGAATTTGATGGAAACCCTTGAAAATTTTTCTTTGGTTCAATGTTTACACTTGCAATACTTATATTTTACTATCGCTTTAGGCTAAGGGTCATGGTCCTCATCATTGTTTAACGGTTTGTCTTGCCAAAGGCCTTCAAAATTGACCTACGAGTCTAAAAAACCCTTGGGTACTCTATTTCTACATTGAATTGTTGCTCTCGGTCTCCATTTGTCTAAGTTACCTCTTATTCCACTAGAATCATTATTTTCACCACCCCCTGGGTTTAGGTTTGTCGGTCACAAAATGCCCCTTTTTGTGCTTAAATTTTCATATGGTTGGGCTTTAATTTCATTTTTAACACCTTAAGTCTTAAGTTTTCTTGCTTAAGGGTCAAATTCCCATCGGCCTAGTAATGGCCCCCTTTTTAAAGTTAACATTTTTCCATGTGCATATTTTATTTTTGAGATGAGGGTATGTGCAAGATCGTCATGGAAAAAACAAGCCCTTAAGTGGTAACAAATTCAAAAAAAATAGAGTTAGGCAACTTGACGTAAAAATTTGAATAAGTTATCTATATTATTTCAAAAATATCTAACAATATAATTTGTAGCAAATTTAATGTAGTTTCTAAACTACTAGGTTTATTTAAAATATATATATTTGGTGAAAATTTGAAATTTCAATGCAGTAGTACTTAAATTTCAAGGAAAAAAGAAGAAGTAGGTGTCTGTCTGACCACCCTAACCACAATTAAATGATAATATTTCTTTATAAGATTTTAGATATAAGTAGAGGACTCATGTCCCGATGTGATGCATATTATTTTGTAATTTTTTTCCAAGTAAATAATTAATTATGAATTTTTTATTAAATTTTTACAAAATTAAAAACTCATATGTCTAACCACCTTAACTTGGTCAAAACTTCATGAAATTCATTTCCTTTTTTAATCCTATAGTATGCAAAGCAGAGAATGTGACGACGCTTTAAATTTAAAATATGTGATACTATTTGAAAGCTATAGATGTTTTTCAATCAACCTATCAATAAGGACTCTAGTTGTAATTCAAATAGAAAATAAATAATAATTATTTATTAAATTCAAAGTAAAGCATAATTTATATTGGTGGAAAGTTGAGAATCTCCTTTAAAAACGCTTTTTGTTTCATCAATTTTGGGTAAAAAAAAATTCATTAGCCACATACCCTACAAAAACCCATCATATCACCACTTTTTGGCCCATCATGATCCTGCACATACCCATGACCATTCGATCATTGCAGGTGAATCTCAACGATTCCTCAGGTGCCCATTTCATTATATTGTTCACTAAAATATTTGAACATGCTAGTGGTCAGTTGCCATGTGTCATGTAAAATGGTGGGACCATTGCTCCTACAAGGCCGGTAGGTGATGCTTGGAGAAAGATCAATGATAGATGTTTTGACATGTGTCTTCATCCAGGTCGTTCCCCCCATGCACGCCCATTCTATGCATTAAGGATAATTAATTACATGGGCTAGGAGGTGCTAAACATGTGTTACCTTTATGTGGTAGGCTCGATATATTTTTGTAATTGGAAATGGTATCTAAAGGAAATCTATAGTGGTTGTTGGGTGACATGGCCAAAACTCCACCGCTCCCTGCCACCCCACCGGGTATTATTTAATACTTATTAAATATAATGGGCTAGTGGGCATGATGACACCTATTTCTTCATGAGGGACCTATAAAGCTTTGGGGATGATGTATGCTTTGTAAGGATGAAGATCAATGGTTGACGATGGGTGATGTGAGTCAATCCTGAAAACTCCCCGCCATCCCATGAGGGGCCCACTTGTATCTCTTGTTTCTCGATGAGTAAGCAAGAAACTACTATGTGGAATATTTCAAAGGCTCCAATGGACTCTAGTAGAGATAATGTAGTACTAAAATATTGGATGAGGTTGTTCTAAGATAAAAATGGTGCCAAATTTGAACCAATTCTTGGGAATGCATATGAGATTTGGGAAATACTTTTGATTATGGTCATCAAATCTGTCAGTTGTTGGTACATGTGAGAAGGTGAAATTTACGTAAGGTAGAGTACTGGTTGATATTCTAAATTTAAATGATGATCGCTCCCTGCTATCTTACTGTGATGAATTGCAAGTGAATTAATTCCCACATGCGAGTGGTTAAATGTGACACGACATGTTTTCTTAAATGATATGTGTGTGATTAATGTGTAACATAAGTGAATGTATATCTCACTTGAGTTTTCTAATTATGGAGAATCATCAAGTGCGTGCATTTAATTTTTTCACAATTAATCATGCAGATTGATTATCCGTTGATTTATATCAAAGTATGATTGATGGATGAGGTTCAAAATCAAAGCAATTGATTTCTAGTGCTCTCACACAAGCTTTCTTGGAACATTGAAGCAGACACTATTTAGTTTCTCTATTTAATGAATTTTTTCATGCTTGTTATTTTCACCATTTGTTGTTTACGAGAATTAAGAGTCTGGGAGTAATTGTGTGAAGTGTTCTTTGTAATTACTGAATTTGAATTAGCTATTTTTATATTAAGGGTGGTGTCTTTATTGTGAGGAAATTTGATAAGTTTTTCTATCAAGAATTGGTAAGGTAAGTGTGTCTGTCAACCTAGTTTGAAGGTCCTGAAGACTCAACCCTCTTGAGTCTCAGTGTGATTTTTCCCATAATGAACCACATATGCTTGAAGTCCCTATGACTCTGAAGAAGAAAATAAGGGATGATAAGAAGTCTGCATGGGGTGTTCTCAAGTGTGCTTATTATCTAAGAAGCCAAATTATCTTAAGGGAATTGGTCAAGGGTAAGGAGAAGAAAATTGATAGGCCTGAGAAGGAAGCTGCGAGAAAGAATAAGTATCACTAGGCTTATATAGGACATATTATTCTCCCATTGAAGTCTCAAATGATTCTTTTGATAGTGTAGTTGAAATTGATTCAGGCTACCACCAATATCTCATGCCCATGATTAATTTGATTGATTCTAAGGATGAGGTGGTAATGGCTACTCCACTTTCAATAAGGATAACAAGTGGGCATAGTTACTTTGCTAATGAAAAGGTAAAGTAGTACCTTGTTTCCTTTGCCAGCTAGTGCTCAATTTTTGGTCCTTTGTGTTGACTCCTTTCCTTTGGATGGTGGGTTTATATTTATTTATTCCTTCGGTATTGATGGTGACACTTCCTAGTTTTGTGTGACGTTTTATTTCTTTGATTTTGTGATAGTGATGCCTTTTGGAAGGCCGGTGGGTCTTCTCCAACTAATGATTTTTGGGGTTTTTCTTTTTGCTTTCCCCTATCCAACAAATGATTGCTTGTAACTATTTGGGGAATATTTCAAATTCTAGTGAAATGCATTTATAAATGAAAGTGAAATGAAATATGTAATTCAACTCGATGCTTGACACTCCCTTGTCTTATGAAAGGGATTCCAAGGATGATTACATAGGGGGGTCAGTGGGTAGTTTTTTCTTTGAAGGGGCCACACATAAAGATGAAAGAGAATACTAAACTCTCTGGTAATTATGTTTTAGGCTAAAGTCAGTTGATATATATATATATATATAGTTCTTTTGATAATGATAGTGATAACATATACAACATAATGGTATAAAGTTTCTACAGTTTTCTCTCCTATGTACATATTATACAAACTATAAACGATATAATCAATGGTTATCTTATTTGTCTCTATTGGTTTCTAATGTATGTATTTCTCCTCTCTTGCTTATTAGTTCAATGAATTGATGTAAATTCCTGAATATAATAGTAAATTTTGATATAATTCATGTATTACAATGCTAGTAAGAAGTAAATGGTGGAGATGTTAAGTGTGAATATTGTAACACAAATTTTTCAAGGCTTTGGGTGTTATCATGTTTAAAAATTGTTATCTAATTATGTGGGTATTAGGTATGACTCTGTTCCAAGAATATGGAACTCGTTTGAGTAAAGTAATTATGCTAGAATTGTGGTGACTAATTCAATGCCTAATCACAAAATTTAAATGAACTTAATTATCACTATTATTGTGGGTGTGTATGAAATTTAAGGAATTACATTTTCTCTTATTTGAGTTAAGCACCACCATGAAGGTCAGCCAAAACTTCAGGGTATTGGGTATTTTAAACAATTTAATTAGAATCATCTATTTACTCTATGTTTGATACCTAGATACACCGGTATCTATAAATACATTGTTAGGAATTACTTGGCCCCAGTTTTCATAGAGCCCAAAGTGTAGGGGAGAAAAGGTTACATATCAAATCTCCCATGTGTTGGCCAATCCTTACTTTTACTAATAATTGAGTTCTAGAAAGTTCATAGGTAAATTGTAAAATTAAGTTTGGTTCATAAAAAATAGCCAATAAAATGAATCTTAATGGGTGATGGTAACAGTAATGTGTACCAAGAGTTGAGGGATGATGTATAATATCTCGAAGATCAATAACAACCAAAGTAAGTTGCAAGGTCTAGTCTTGTATGTGTCTATTTTTACTCTTTCTTCAATAATGGGTTCCATTCTTACTCGTTGATTTAATCAAATGGATGTTTAAGGTAAGTAAATTGATTTACATGTGTTGATGATAATAATCTTACTAAGACGTATATGTGTTATTATTATTAATTCTCATATCATAAATTTGTGTCTTCAATCATGTGAATTATATGTTATTCAAATTTAAATTAGAAAAATTTCAATCTTTTAATGATACTAGGATGATTACAAATATCTAGATTATCTTATATTTGATTTTGTGTTGTCGAAAATTGTACCCTTTGCTTTACATGGGGTTAATTCATGATAATTGAACTTAATGAGGCCCTAATCTAGTGTTGTGAGGAATTTTATATGTCCATACTAGGTCTTGGACCCTTGTAAATCAAACAACATGCTTTTAATGACATCTTGTAAAGGAATTTCACACTTTTCTAGACTTAATTAAATTATTTCTCTCTAATGCAACATTATTAAACATATTTAATAACATTATTTCATCAATATAGAAGGCTTCTAACTTATAATTAATGTTAAACTAGTATTGTAATTTGATTTACACATTCACATTGGTTCTTGTCCATTTCTAGGCTATGTGGACCTAATATTAGTGTTTTAAACTGCATTTAATTACACTTTCACACTAATTTATGTATCCCAAGCTCTATTCAACATTTACATCATCACTAAGATGTCCTATTTTATCCATATTGTGCATGTCGAAGCTTTAAATGATCAAACACCTAACACGATAGCATTGTAAACCTTATTTCCTATCACCTAAACTTCATAGGTGTAAGAATGGCCCCTATGGGAGCCATTCACCAAGAATGGTGAATGAGTTCCATCCAAGTGGGACCCATTCACCATGTGTGGTGAATGAGTCCTAGTTGGCCCCCATTTTGACCCTTGAGGAGGAAAAGGTGAAATTTAAAGTTTATTTTCACTACATGTTGGCTTGTGATGTAGTATAAACGAGTACTAAGGAACACTTGTCTATAAATAAGTATTTTTTCCATCATTATTACATCTCCCACATATCAACAATATCTTATCTCTCATCTATCCATCTCTCTCATCAATCCAAGCATCCATTCTTCATCACAAGTCAAGCAAGTTGAGATTTATCCATTAGAAGTTTTCAAGTTAGCATTATAAAGAATTCAAGGGCTATTTTTTCATGTATTGAAAAAGACATCTAAGATCAATCATCATTTCAAGGTAATATACTCCATTTTTGTATTTCTTATTCACTTATTTCATCATTTGGTTTAATTACCTAAATGGGGTTTGACCAAGGCAAACCCCCATGCCCTAACAATCAATAATTTCTCTTCTTGTCTTGTTTGTATGCAAATTTAGGTCCTTTGGAAGCTCTAGAATCATTAAAAATTTAATTTCAAAGTCACTTAAGTCATCTCTTCATAATTAAAGTCAAATCATCAACAAAAATTCACTCTTAGACCCGATTCTGGTAGTTTCAGAAGTGAAGACCTGTAGGAGGTAGAATTACAAATCTAATTCCTCTTAATATTCCTCTAATTTTCCAGATTTCTATAGGTGGAATGATTCATCACCCATGGAAAATGAGTCCCACATGTAGGCCTAATTTTTTTTTTTTGAGATTTCAACTCCCGGTAGTCAGAAATAGGTTTCTAGAAGATTTTAGCAGAAGCAGGACTGATTCACCATGCTTGGCGAATGAGTCCTAGTGGCCATTAGTAGAAATTTTATAGACATTCAAGAACCTTCCAGTGACTTCATTTTGCCTCTAGGTGCACTCTATTCAATCCCATTAATTTTTTTTATTTGTCTAAGTTTCTAGTTTATTCTTGCAATACACAATGTGTTTTCAAATAAGTCATAATTCTTAGATTTTAAATGCATGTTTGATCAATTTAATAGTTTAGTAGTGCTTAGATCACTCCATTTACATCATACAATATCACACACATCCTTTATTTGAATGAACTAGTTACCATTTTTGGATCTAATCTCTCTCCTTTTGGGTGAAAACACTATAAGAGTTAGAGAGTGCATTGGGTCCAAAAATCTATGGCTTATTTTGGTGAAGCTGACTCTTTGAATACTTCTAATTTCTAATTTGGTGTCTTTCATTATAGATCTAGCTTGCATTAGGATTTGTATTATTTGTTTGCATGCTAGGTGTTAAATTTTGCATTCATAAAAAGTGCACTTAGGTTGCATTTTTTGCATCTAAATTCATATAGATTATGTATTTTTCATGTTGGTATGTGTATTGGCTCTGCAAGTTCATAAAAATAGTCTAAAATTTATGCAAATTTTGAAAAAATTCTAGACTAGGACTCATTCACCACCTTGGGCGAATCAGTCCCTTGTAACCCCTAAAACAATATTTTCCAGAATTTAGAACCTTGTTTTTAGGCTTTTGATTGGTGCCTTAACTTGCATATCTCAGTTAGTAATAATTTTGTAGCATGCATTTTGTTAAATTTAGCTTTAATTAGTTCATTTCATGCATTGCTTCATATCACTTCTTGCACTCACCACATTTCATTTTCTAAACTAAAAATTGCATCACATAGTATTTTCTTTCATTTCAATATGCTTTCTTTGACACAATGTTCTCTTGATTTAATTAAACATGTATTTACCATGCATAGTACGCCCTTTAATGAGTTTCCTTTCGAGTAACATACTAGGGACTTTAAGAAACAATCCATCAATGCAATTCTTAATTTACCCATTGGTGAGAATGGTAATGTTGACAATCATAACACACATACTTATTCTTCTTCCAATACCTCTCCTATTTGTGACCAAGGTATTGCAATGCAAGAAGTCACAAGCCTTGAAAATCTTGATTTTCCATTTGCTTATTCTCCTTTGGCTAGTTTTACACAACACGAGAATGGAATCATAGACACATTTCTCCACATTACTTTACAAAATCTTCAAAGTCATGATATTCAACCTTTCCCATCTCCAGTATCCCTCCTCCATGTAAAGAGGAAATATTCGAATTAGAAGGTATTTCTATCATAAATCATGACACTCTTGCTATTCCCTTCCCTAATCTCCATATCCTATGGGAAGATTTATTTGAAAACCATAGTGATACTTCTCTTGATACCTCCTCCACTTGTGATGAAGCTACTTTAACCTTAGATGAACATATTACATGCTCTCCTTGTAGGGTAGATAATATAGAACAAGAGAATGAAACATTAATGGCAATGGACATTCAATTCCCATTCTCTCCTCCTCATACTCCCATCATTGATCGTTACCCTATTGGTGATGATGTTGCTTTAGAAGAACTAAGTCCTCTTCGTTAAGCACATATGACTTGTATTTCTCCTTCACACTCTTCTCCTAGGGATA
Source organism: Sequoia sempervirens (assembly GCA_007258455.2). NCBI lineage: Eukaryota > Viridiplantae > Streptophyta > Pinopsida > Cupressales > Cupressaceae > Sequoia > Sequoia sempervirens. The sequence goes on along the minus strand of VDFB02358134.1, from coordinate 33,163,748 downwards.
ATATTATGGCATTGGATTATGAAAGACATGTGGTTCTTGATTTTCCTTTTATAGAAATATGCAAAGAATCTGTTACATATCCCGTAGGACATTCTCACAATCTCTACCCACCTGCATTCAACCTCAATAATACCACATCATCCTTTCAACCTCCTATTCTTCAACATTACAACATTCCCACTATCATCTCGCAACACTCTCATGATCGAAATTCATTAGATTTTGTTTCCTTCTATAATGAAGAAGATGACATCTCGCAATCTATAGAGTCTTGTGTAGGTATGACATCTACGCAAGATATAGCTTTGATCCCAATTACACAACCATTTTCTCCTCTTAATCAAGAAGATATCTTGTCAAGACTTCTTCACAATAATTTGATCACACTCCCTCCTTGAACTAGAAAAAAAAATTATTCCAAGACTTTATTTTGTGCATGGCTTACAATCCATGGTCATTCCATTAATGAATGTAAGGCTTCGAGTCATAAAATTCAACACTTTCAAGAATTTGGTATGCTTCCCTATGTAGGGGCATCTAATTCCTCTAATTATTATTAATTTTCACTCTAACATACATCATACCAACCCCTTTGACTCACCTTTGTCCTGCACTAAATGGGGGATTTTTTTTGTCCACACTAGGTCTTGGACCCGTTCAAATAAAACAACATGCTTATAATGACATCCTATAAAGGTGATGTAAAGTCTTGTAAAGGAATTTCATGCTTTTCTAGACTTAATTAACTTATTTCTCCCGATTTCAACATTATAAAACATATTTAATAACATTATTTCATCAATCTAGAAGACTTATAACTTAAACTTAATGTTAAACTAGTGTTGTAATGTGATTTACACATTCACATTGGTTCTTGTAGATTTCTAGGCTATGTGGACCTAATCTTAGTGTTGTAAAGTGCATTTAATTACACTTTCACATTGATTTATGTGTCCCAAGCTCTATTAAACATTTAAATCATCACTATCATGTCCTATTTTATCCGTATTGTGCATGTCAAAGCTTTAAATGATCAAACACTTGACAAGATAGCATTTTAAACCTTATATCCTATCTCCCAAGCTTCATAGGTGTCAGAGTGGCCCTTGTGGGGCCCATTCACCAAGCATGGTGAATGAGTCCCATCCAAATGGGTCCCATTCACCCTATGTGGTGAATGAGTCCTATCTCACCCCCATTTTGACCCTTGAGTGGGACAAGATGAAATTTAAAGTTTATTTTCACTACATGTCGGCCTGTGACGTAGTATAAATAGGTACTAAGGCACACTTGTTTATAAATAAGTATTATTACCCTCATTATTAAATGTCCCACATATCAAAAATATCTTATCTCTCATCTATCCATCTCTCTCATCAATCTAAGCATCCATTTTTCATCACAAGTCAAGCAAGTTGAGATTTCTTCATTAGAAGCCTTCAAGTTAGCATTCTAAAGCATTATGGGGATGGTTTTTCATGTATTGCAGAAGGAATCCAAGATCAATCATCATTGCAAGGTAATATACTCCATTTTTTCATGTCTTATTCACTTATTTCATCATTTGGTTTAATTACCAAAACAGGGTTTGACCAAGGCAAACCCCCATGCCCTAACAATCAACCATCTCTCTTCTTGTCTTGTTTGTATGTAGATTTAGGTCCTTTGGAAGCTTGAGAATCATTTATTATTACATTTAAAATTCACTCAAGTCATCTCTTCATCATTCAAGTCAAATCATCAACAAAAGTCATTTTTAGACCCGATTCTGGTAGTTTTAGAAGCAAAGACATGTAGGAGGCAGAAGTAAAAATCTAAATCCTTTGAATATTCCTCTAATTTTCTATATTTTTGTGGGTGGAATGAGTTTCCACCCATGGATAATGAGTCCCACCTATAGGCTTGAAAATTAATTTTCTGAGATTCCAACTCTCGATAATCAGAAATAGGTTTCCAGAATATTTTAGCAAAAGTAGGGCTAATTCACAATGCTTAGGGAATGAGTCCCAGTGGCCATTAATAGAAATTTTAGTGACATTCCAGAACCTTTCAGTGACTTCATTCTAGCTCAGTTGAACTCTGTTCAATCCCATTAAATTATGTTTTCATTTCTTTAAGTTTCTAGTTTATTGTTGCAATACACAATGTGTTTTCAAACAAGTTATAATTCTTAGATTTTACATGCATGTTTGATCAATTTTATAGTTTAGCAACACTTAGATCAGTCCATTTACATCATACAATATCACACACATCCTTTATTTGAATGAACTAGTTAGCATTTTTGGTTCTAATCTCTCTCCTTTTGGGTTAAAACCCTATAAGAGTTAGAGAGTCTATTGGGTCCAAAAATCTATGGTTTAAATTTTTAAGTCATAAGAAAATTCTTTGAATTTTATGAACTTATCTTTATTTATTAAACTATTTGTATGGTAATGAATAAAATTATCAACACTAGACAAATTAGACAATAATATATGTGATGTGTAAATGAAATCATATCAATAATCTGATTTATGATGAGTAAATTGAAAGTAGGTGAGTACCTGAATGAAAAATTATTATATATTATGTTGATCACATTTAAATTTTCTTTTTCTATATGATGAACATATTTAATAGTGTAATTGAATGTTTAAGTAACTCTATGGCCAATAAACATTTTAGAGGTCATTTTGGAACTCCTGTTATGAATAATAAGTTGACTTACGATAGTCTATATGAAGAGGCTAAGGTCTTTTGTGATGTCTATTATATGTTCATAACATGAAATATTTCTATCAAACTATGGAACTTGCATTTATGTGTCGTGAAATGTATTAATTTGTGATGAGAAATTTATGGCATTTGAATTTTATGGAATAATATGTGTTTGATCCCATACAAAAAAGGACAACAAAACAAATTGGAGCAAAGAACAACAAATCAAGAATAGCTAAGAACCATAAAAAACACACAAGAATCAAACCTAGAGATACTTTCATTTTTCTCACATCCCTTAGCATAATAAAAAATAAAACAATCAACATAAAAAAATACCATGAAAAAATAGCAATTACCCCATTCCATATCCATTTTAAAAAGTTAACCTTACCAAACAAGTCATTAACCCATACCCCATTACTAAACCATGAAAAAAACCATACATATAGTTCATAGCTAACAAAAAACTAGATAACAATATATAATAGAGAGCAAAGACTTAAAGTTATAGGCCACAAAGAGCCAATAACAGACTTAACAACCATATGTAAAATATAGTAGTTTTTAAACAAGAATATCAAAAGAGGCACCAATACCTAATATCCAAGTCTCTACCTAGAAACATAAAATTAGATTAATATTCTTTAATGAAGCTCTAGTTCTCTTGAAGATCTTCCACCATTTACACTAAATTTTCCTTGAGCTCCACCACCTCACGTCAATCCACACCATTACTTTTTCCATTTTTCCTTTATTCTTTTGAAAATTTTCATTGTTCAGAAATGGTTTCCATAACCTCCATTTTCATTATTCCATCCATAACCCTCCACATGTTCTTGATAGCATCTTCCATCATTGGTATCCTCTTAGAACTATTGGCTTCCTCCATTTGTTTTCCAAATTTCTCCATCTTTGCAGTAATCATTTCAATTTTATCATTAACATATTTATTTTTTTTCTCCTTCAACTTCTCCTGATCCTGAAAGGTATGAGTTAGGGTTTGTAAAAAAATTGTGTCCATAGGGTTAAAAGTAGCATTCTCCTTCCCATCTTATTTTCCAAAATCAAACCCCTCTCCCACACTAGTATTCTCTTCGTGATCCTTATTTTCTTCTTCTATATCTTGGTTATCTTCATCTTTAGAATTAGAATTAGAAGCTTCCTCTTCCTTTTAAAATTTAGTATCCCGTAAACTTTCAGGAATGTATTCTTCCTCTGAAGAATCCTTTTACTCCATGACCACCACCTTTTTTCCTTTTCTTTCACCCTCATTACAAGAGACCATATTCTCCCTTTCACCACTTTTTTTATCCATTTTACCAGCCTCCAAATGTTTAGAAGTAGCAATATCTAGGCAAGTCAACCTTCGCCCACCAAGGGGCATCAAGTCACTATTAGGGCTATTATCCTTGTCATATGAGATAGTGATAGTGGAATAATATGTTATCCTAAGTACAGGAAATTTGATTTTATATTTTAGAAGGTTTAAGATGGTTTAAGTATCATCTCATTTTTTTCCTAAGGTTAAGGGTTGGTGCTATTTAAGAGGGAAAAAATTAAACCATGTATTATTTTGAACCCCTTTCTATGACCATTTCTAAATGTGACAAATTTTTAGCACTTTTTTTGCAATTCTAAGTACTGAACATGCTTTAGTAGGGACACATGGACTATCAAGAAGAGGAAACTTTTGTCACAAGCTTTCTTGCACAATTCAAAAATAAAAATTGAAGAAGTGGTCCCTTGGACATTTTACACTTTTTTTTTGTTCCCATGGTTAGGATTAATTTTAGAAGATCAATTGTGAAGTGCAAAAGTGTCATCCTCACATTGTATCAAAATGAATATTTTCATTTTTGTTATTAAATAAAACAAGTTATATTGAGGAGAGAATTTTTTTGATGGGTTTTTCTTGAGCATATTCATCAACACCCTTATCAATTTTCATGAAATGTTGAGAAGTATTTTTTTTAATGTTTCTATACTTAAATTATTGAATAGAGATATATTATTATGAACTCATTTTGAAAATATGGTTGTCAATTATTAATGTGTTTTTATATGATTGGATTTTTTTTTTTGGGAAAGATAGATTTTCTCTCCTCATTTCTAATAGGTTCATGTTTTGTGAGTTCAATTGACACACTTATTGATGTTGAATTCACAAGTCACATCTTGTCAATGTGGTGTTATAGAAAATTAGATTAAGAAATTTCCCTTGGAGGGTTGTTAATATAACATTCATTTCTGGATACGTTGTAATATTTTTGTAAAAATCAATATGCTATGATAATTATGATTTGAATTTATTTATGATCTCATGTATGAAACAATAATTCTCCATAAGAATTAGTTGATTCAATAAAAGTAAATGACTATCCTTAGTTGTATTTAGCTTCTTGAAATTTTTAACAATAGTTGGATTCATGCTCAAGTGGATATATTTCTTCCAGGAAATGTGTCAAATCCTTTCATATATTATTGTAATACTATTGAAACAATGATAAGCTATTTTTATTAAATTAGCGTTACATTACAAAAGAAACTTTGCTTCCATTTTTTATATAAAATTGTATATAGTCAAGTTAAAAATAAAAATATTAGAATAAGAATTAGTCATATATTTATTATGCAATGATCTCTCAATTGAGTAAATTGTTTAAATGTATTAAAATTCCTATGTGTGTGCATTTAATACCTTTGTGAGAATTATTAAATGTGTATTTTTACTACAACTTTATTTTGAGAAAATTTATAGTATACAATTGTGAATAAAACATTTTTTTTCAATTAACATCCTTTAATAAGTTAAGTGAGTATTTTTCAGTGCATAAAAATATCCATAACCTTAACTAGATCTCACTGCAATAATGCTCATTACAAAATATATCTAAAATTTTGAATGGTATTACCTATGAAAGTAAAACCCAATTCAGAATACTGACCAATCAAAGAAAAAATCATTAAGAGGATTTATTTTTTCACATACTCAATAAAAGATTAAGGTTTAAAATCATGGATTTGATTCTAAGAAATGTGGCCAGAAAATCTACAAACTCACACCATGCTCATGATGCCCTTCCTTTCCCTTCTCTTTCTCTATCCATCATCCCTCTTCTCGAAGCTCCCATCATCCTTCCTACAAAAGAAAAAAGAACTCCCCTCTCTTTTCTGTAATGACTAGCTTCCTCCTCTCGAGTCATGCACCCTTGACCAAATTCATTGTACCTAAAATTTCTTACGTCTCACAATCTAGGATTTATTTTGTATTAAATGTTGTACATTTTAATTATCAACCTCTCATATATTTGTAGTTGTTTATGCATTAATTTTGGTATCCTTTTCCTCCAAGCCTTCATAGAAAGTAGTTGGAGTTGTTGCTTCAATTTCTATGCCACAATTCCCTTGACTAGTCACTGACACCATCTAACCTTGCATGCAAGCCATCAATCTTGGAATTCACGCCTTTGACCTCCTTTAACTTCAATCATAGACCTTACCTTCATGTCGATGTCAACCTATCAGGATGATTCACAATAGTTATGTGAATTAGGCAAAGCAATCACCTCTTACCACTTCTCACCGATCACCATAGCCACATGGTCAATCCTAGTCAATGCAAGCATTGCACAAAATGGCTAGATTATTGCTTCAGTCATGCTTGTTAGTGTTTTAGGATTTCTAGTCCCCCTTACCTCATGCTTGATGTGTATAGAAGGGCCTTAGAAGAAAGTCCAAGCACCCAAGCCTAAAGCTTCATATGCCTATCAAGGTTTGGCCATCAACCTTCCCCTTTACCATTTCCTTCCTATGCTCCATTGCAAGAAAGCACACAAACCCAAAAAAATGTCATAGTTTGAAACTCCAAACACTACTTCAAGTTGTCGAAGGATGGGGTTCTCTCTTTCCCATTATCGGGGTGATCCCAAAAAGTTGGTTTACAATTTATGGGAGATTTTGAAATTTGTTTAAATCACATATTTTTAGAAAATATAATGATTTAAGCCTTAAAAATTTCCATTTAAAGCATTCCAGTTGAATAGGGTTTGATCAAACTATCTTAGATCAAACCCTCTTGGATAGAACCCAACTAGTTTTAAACCATACCTATAATAGAGTCTCCTTTACAGCTATCAAAATGTTGATAGAAAACCACTTTTGATTTACCTTTTGGGGGATTAAATGAATTGATTTAAAATTTATTTTTTGTGTGTAGTCCTTATTATAAGCTTCCAAAAAAGTATAATTTTAAATAAATTTAATTTAATTATTATATTTATTTTTTATTTCTTGTGAATGTAGGTTTTTGACTGAAAAATCAAGCTCTATGTTTTGCACGTGTAGAAAAATAGAAGATTATAAAAAAAAAAATTGAAAAATATGAGAGCCTCAAATATTGAAGTCCTTGATCTAAAAAAATGAAATAAAATTGATACATACAAAGAAAGTTATGTGTTATACAGTCTGCCTATGTCTGAGTTGTAATTGGTTTGGCTTCAAAACTTGATTAAGGATTTAAAATATTCAATAAAAAGCTATGAAAACAATTGGGAGCACCAAATATCATAGTTACAAATCTAAATTAAAAAAATATATAATTTTATCCTTCATGGAAAAAAAATTGTGTTATACGGTGAGCATCACTCCTTAAAAATGGTGTTTACTAAAAACAAACTAGTTTTCGAAGGAGATTGAAAAAGAAGTGCAATCTAATTCCAAAAAATTTTGAAAAAAAATATATTTGGAATCTACAGAGAAAATTCCACAAATCACTAGTTTTCATCATCTCCAAATTCATCATCGTTTAGCTGCTATAGGTGCCCGAAAGTGAAGATTTAGTTAGAAAAAATTATTTTAGTATCCATTTTGGCCAAAACTTGTAAACCAGTATTGTGGGATCACCCACCACTTTCATTCCATTATGTTAATGTGTAAATCAACTTGATGACCCTCAATCACCAAAATCATTTTAGGTGTCGAGGTTCTAGGTTTCCTTATACCCGTTTCTTAACACTCCCAATAAGGCCCGAGCCTTAACTCAAACCCACGAACTCGAACACCATTTCAGGTGTTGGGGTTTGGGTCTCCCTTATCCTTCCTTCATAACATTAAGGGTGTAAGCCTTAAGGGTGATCTCTGATGCTCAACTAATTTAATTCTTCACAACATTCTTCAATCCTTATAGGAAAATTATAAATGTGGATGCGTCTACGCTTTGACTAAAAGAGGTACAAAGAGAGAGATCAAATTTTGCACTCTCCACACTCTAGGACACTTTAGAGATCTTCACCCAATAAAGGATGGAAAATATCTGATAATAAGATATCCTAGGATATGCTTTGAAATTAGGAAAGGGGGTTCACCACCAAGTATAAACTTGGAAAATAAAATATTGGAAAACACAATGTGATATGCAAACATATGCTAAATGACCTAGAAATATAAACACAATGCAATAGAAAACTATGAAACTAGAAATGTGCACCTGGGAAACTGATGGAGGAAGAATGGAGGTCTAGAATCCTAAAATATCTATTATTAATGTTGATTGGGACTCATACACTAATCTGGGTGAATCAATCTAGTTTCAGGGAAAATGTGCCAAAATAAATTTCTACCAAAAGGGTATCCAGAGCTGCAAAAATCTTCTTCAAGCCCATATAGCAAGACTCATTCACCAATAGTGATGAATCAGTCCACTTCTACATTTCAAGAAATTTCAAACAAGACCTTGTGCCTCTTAGTTTGCTCTACTCTATTTGAATAATTTTTGGGTCTGAATCTACAAAGTTCAATCTATAGACCTTCTCCAAGCTTCTCCTAGGTGTGATGGCAACTTTAACAACTTTAACAACTTGACAACCTTTCTTTTCCTTTTATTATTGGAAAATCTAGAACCTAGCCCTGTAAATCACACACAAGAAGAGTGAAAAATATTGTGGGGTTAGTGAATAGGGGTTTTCCTTGGTCAAACACCTTTTTTGGTAATTTAACCTTGAAATAGAAAGAAATATGGAAAGAGAATGATGAATGGACAAAAGACAATGTTGCAACTCACCAAACCCTTGCAATAAGATGTCGCAATCATGTAAGTAGTGGCTGAAATGGATGTAGACATGCAATATTGCTTGATGTTGATAGATCTTGAATGATGTGCTTCCTTGAATCACAAATCCCTACACCACAATTGTTAGCTCTAAACAAACATGATCCAAATAATCTTTGACATGATGAAAGACACTTTAAGAATTCTCTTAAATGCTTGATAATCTTTTATTGAAATGCCTTGAATGCTATTGGGAATGCTCAAATTCTCTTGTGAACTTGCAAAGTGATTTATTGAATGCTAGGTATGAAAATGAGAGAAAGAACCTTGTATTTATACCTAATTATGCAATAATTCCTGAAATTACAACACTCCAGGCAACCTTAGATCTTGAAGAATGAAAACCTGTTAGAAATTTTAATTAAAATTTGAATTTTTAGTTAAAGGGGACTCATTCTCTACCCTGGGTGAATGGGTCCCACCTAAGGGAACTTATTCTCTTATAATGGTGAATGAGTCCCACCTTAGGAATTTGAGGTGGGTTTTCAAGATTTTGATTTTTTAAATGCCTTTTGTCGGGATTATTCTAAAAAAATACATAAATAAGGCATCTGGATGCAAAATGTGGTAAATTAAAGCACAAGAAAGCCTAATAATTAATGATAAGACTAGAAAAATGTGAAAGTGTGTTACAACACTTTATAACACTCCAAATGAGGAAATAATTTTATTGATTATGCTTAGCCACTTGAAAAAATCCTAGAAAAGTGTGAAAGTGTGTTACAACACTTCACACCACTTTTGGAAGGAATCATTAAAATTCCATCAACTCACATGGGCCGAAGACCTAATGTGAATGTGTTATCCACATTGCAACACTAAATCAAGGCAATATTTAAGACAAAGTCACAAGGAGGTCCCAAACGAGTCATAAAAAGTAGAAGGGTTACTTTTTCAGTGACCACACCTTGAAACCTTGAGATAAGAATAAAGTGCTAATAGCCTTCACACACCAAAGAGGTAAAATTATTTTGTACTCCCCATTCATAACTGTACCAGTTGTGGACCTCTTTTGACACCACTAGCATATAATCACATCCAGAAAAGGATTTTCCTAGATTTAGTTTCTGTGGATGTCATAAGTATGGTTAATTATTCATGAAACTTTTAGATATAAGTGAGAACCTCTATCTACAAACACATCATCATGAAATGTAAACAATCTAACACATGTAGACCTTTTTGAGGGTCATGGTTCCTCCATACCTCTTTCATCACCTAAGATATCGATAAGACATAAGATCTATGACCAACCTTTCATCCACAATTGTTTTTTGGGTGTTGGCCTTCACTACTACCTTTTACCTCTTACTTAACCCTAATCCAAGGCATAAGCCATAATACCAAAGTCTAATGTCCAATCCCTTTAGCATATAGTAAGCCTTAAGTCTAAAGCCCAGTGTCAAATTCCTTTTCAGAGTTAATACATGCAAAATGACTTTTCCTTCATGCAACCGATATGATGTATGGTGCAATTCTAATGTCCAAAACCTTTCTAGACTTAGCATACTCTTTCTTTTATTTCTCTGGGGGATTTGGTATGCAGTATGACCAGAGTCCAAAACCCAATACCTTTTGAAATTTAACTTAGACTTCTTCATTTCATTAAGGAATTTGATATAAGGTTTGAACAAAGCCCGAAAGTCTGATGCCTTTTGTACATGGCTGAAAAATGACTAACTCCTTCCTTCTTTAGCAAGCGTTACTAGGTAAGCCTCAAGTCTGAAGTCTAAAATTTTTGAACTCTCCAAGGCTTGATGTAATGACACCCTAAGGCCAATAACTCCTTCTTCCTAAGAATCCTATGAAGTCCTATTTTCCTCAAACAATAGCTCTTCATCTGATATCACTAAGATCTCTTACTAACCTCAATGAGGTGCCTTTGCTAACAACAATCAACTCCTTTCTAGCAGCCTCTCCTCTAAAATCCAAAAGATTCCCTTGTGACTGTGTCATAGAAAAATGGACCATTTTCATTTTTATGCTCTTTTATGCCTTTCCTCTCAATGTTTGGTCTATTTTTCTCTAATTTATTGATGTAATTTGGCTTGAACATTCACACTAGGTCCTTAAAATTCAAATAATGACATCTTGTGAAGGTGTTGTGAAATGTTTTAAAACATTTCTATACTCTTATAGACTCTATTCATTACAATTCACCTAAAAATCACCTTTTTATTCATCATCAAGTCTTATTATGAAGCGTTGTAAACTCTTGTAACAAGATTTCACAATTTCCTAGGCATAATTTCACTATTTACACCTTTCTTATAATTTGTTTGACCCATTTATGCCCTTATAAGGCTTAATTAAGTGGATTTTTGAATGTAAACCAGACAAACAACATTAAATATAACTTAATTCCCGACACCCACATTCAAGTTCTAGGTGGGACCCATTCGCAATGGGTGGCAAATGAGTCCCCATTGGCTGCAAATTCAAAATATTTTAAATTTTCTTTCAATTTTTTATTCAAAATCAATTGTTAAATGGCCTTTGATAAGGTATTAATGGGTTACTAAGGCACAAGATTGTATAAATAAGTGATTTTCACCTTATTTTACATCTCTTAATTCATTCTACCAATCTTCTACAATCGTACATCACATTCAATCATTCAAGCACTTTAAAACATTAAATGAAGAATCAATCAAGAATTCAAAGAAATCCATTAACATATCTTCAGAATTTCATCAACAAGGGTTTGGTGAGTTGATAAAATTTGCTTGTTATTAGTTTATCCTTCTCTTTCATTTCATTATTTCATTAAGGGTTTGATTACCAAAGTGGGGTTTGACCAAGGAAAACCCCTATTTTCTAACCCTCAACCATTTTTTCCCTTGTGCATGTGTTTTGTATGTAGATTTATCAAACATTTACATGTTGAAAAGTGGAGAACAAGTTGACTAGGTGCTTCAAGTCAAATCAACCATATTTCATGCTTGGGGAAGACTTTTTGTCTGTTTCCTATAGAGTTGACTTCAACAACCTAACAAGTAGACATTTTTAGATATCGTGTTGTAGAGTTGTCTCCTGATTTCTCAATATTTTGGGAGGGGAATTATTCACCATCGGTGGCAAATGAGTCCCACCTGAAGGACAAAAAAGTAAGCTTTTTTAGATTCCAGATCTTGATAGTCAGAAACTAGTTCCTGATAGTTTTCATTAGAAGTAGGACTAAGTCACCATTATTGGTGAATGAGTCCCATTGGCAATTTTCAATAATTTTAGATAGCATCCAGAATCTTCCAGATTCCTCAAGGGTAAAAGCACAAAGTTGTGTCACACTTTATAAAGGAAACGACCAACGCTGATATAATTTTTAAACTTGAATCACTAAAAAGTGGCATAAATGTTTTGAATTTTGAAATGATGTAAACTAGTAAAATATGTATTTTTTAGTATATTTTATGTTTGTATTTTTTTTTTAAATATAAAAATTATTTTAAACTAGTTTTTAATAAATTAAAACTATAATTTAGTTGCTGATAAAATGCTAAAAAATTTTGTTGCATGGGACATCAAACTTTTTATAGTAATTTTTTTTTTCTTCCAAATTTTTTGTGTGTATTTATAACTTGAAATTTTAGTGCATGGATATATTTCTTTCCAATTTTGAAAAATATATATTTTTAAATAAATATTAAAATGTGCATGAATAAAAAGATAATTATTTTCATTGGACGTCAACTTTCATATTAAATATTTATCTAAAATGGAAACAAGATTATACCATCTTAAACTAGATTCTTTTATCTAGTGCATCATATTTTTTTCAATTTTTTTAGTAAGTTTTAGTATTTTTCCTTGGCATAGTAATCAACCTTATATTTTGTGCTAAAAACCTATTTTTAGTAAAAATAGAAAATAAAATATAAAAATTAATTAAACTATTAAAATAAATATATTTTTGAAAACTACACTTATGGATCTACAAAAGGGTGTTTTTATATTTTAAAAAAAATGTTGTTTACATTAGCAAGAGTTATTGAAACTTTAGGATTTTCAAATAATTTTTTTTTTTTGGTAAATTGGACTCAAAGTGATGCTCCATACATTTTTAGCCAACAATTTTAGTTGAAAAAGTTGTGGAAGCATCTAACTTAGCTAGAATGAATCTTACTAGATCATATGTTTGACCAAAATTGATTTTTAGTTAGAAATACTTAAATTCAGTTTTGCTGATAAGTTGGCTGAAAGTGTGACACAACTTTGTGCTTTTCCCCTCAAATCTTGCCCAGTTGCAATTTGATTCAGCCTTTCTCCTTTTTTTTTGCAGTTCATTTATTGTTTGCATATCATAGTGTGTTTTCCAACATTGCATTCATCTTAGGTTTTTGATTCATACTTGCTTAACTTCATAGTTTAGTTGAAATCATATTATCTCATTTAGCCTTAATTACATAACACACTACCTAATTTGAGTGAACTAGCTAGATTCTTTAGCCCTTGCTTTTTCCTTTTAGGTGAAAAACCCTAGAAGTGCTACAAAGTGCTATGGTGCCAAAAATCTATGGTTCATTTTGGTGAACCTTCATTTTGAAAATATTAGCTATCTTATTTCAAATGCATCTTGCATCTTATATGTCATTTGCATCAAGATTCAATTATAATATTGTTTTGTTTTTGTATTCTAAGGTTTCTTAACTTGCAATAGTGAAAGACTCATTTAGATTTCATTCTTGCATCGCATATCACTGAAAAAATTAAAAAAATGCACCTTCATCTGGCATCTAAAAATAATTTAAATCATTTTAAAATTTCTAAAAAAACATAAAAAAAATTCATACTGGGACTCATTCGCCACCCTGGACAAATCAGTCCTCCTACACATTTCATTCTACATTTTCAAATATTTATTGGGTATTTCCTACATTACAGTCTTTTGTAGATGCTTTATGTCTTTCTTTCTAGATTCTCTATTTTCCGCTATTTCTTTCCTCTTAGTTTCATTGCATCATGGAATTTTCTTTTAATAATTTCTGGAATTCATTGAAATCATTCGTAGACTTTTCCAATTGTTCTTTTGGTTGTGATCCTAATGACCTTGAGCTTCCTCATGCTCCTTCAACTCCTCATGATTTTCCTCCTTGTGTTGTTGACATCATTGGAGAAGATGATGCTAGCATGAACAAGTTCTTAAATGACTATAACCTTGAAGCTACTGCAACCTTTTATGCATCCATGAAACCACCAAATCTTCTTAATATTGCACCTCCTAATCACTTTGACTATCTTCATCCTATAACTCAAGAGGGACCTAAGATTCCTCCATCAAGTGGACCTAGTTCCTCTACACAAACATATTCTCAACCATGTAATGATCATAAAGTTACAAACACTCCTATCAACCTTGAACAAACATATGGTAAAGGATTTACTATTTTAAACAAACAAGGTTATAACACAACACATGAGCATGACATTTATCAACTTCTAGAGCAAAAACCAATAGAAGAAAACACAACAGGACTATGCTATCAAAATCCTCCTCATGTTGACAAGCCTTCTTTCAAATATTGAAGACTTCAACATGATGGCACAATGATCTTTGATTATCCTCTAGATTTAAACATTCTCCTTCCACATGAACAAAAATTAAATTATTCTAATAACAAGGATGCCAGGATCCCCATGGGTCCTCCTTCTCCTTCCATTCATGAACAAGGAGAATCTAGAAAACAAAATTGACCTTACAAATTGAAAAAGCTCAAGTTTCCTACTCACCCACCACTTGAATGTGAAAGGAGACTTCAATTACTTTTAAACTGAGGTCTTATACTCTTACCACCTTCAAATATGTTGGCTATTCATCCTAAAGATTTGAACATACCATATTGAAAATATCATCATGTTTTGGGACATCGAAGTGAAGAATGTCAGAGATTGAATCAAATAGTGGACAAGTATCACTTCACTAATACCGAATTATTTCCTATCATCCCTTAAAACACCATTCCATTATCATGTCATAGTTGCCAAATATTTTATTCTCACTATCGCATGATTTTTTCTATCATCAACCTTGGAACATGCTTGTTTTTCCCTTTGTGGAAACAAGTACTAGCTAGCCTTTGTCCTTGTAATTCACTTGCCTTTGTCTCTTAACTATGTTATTATTTTTCCACTTACATTAATTAAGATTGAAATACCAATAACCTAGTTAATGGTTGACTTATATTTTCATTACTAACTCATTTTTTTGTGTCTATTGTGCTCCCCCATCCTGCATGCTTAATTTTCCATCTCTTTGTACACTTCTTCTATTCATCCCTCTATTCTTCTCTATGTCGTGAATTTTTCTTTTTCACTTTTGTTTTTTTTTTCCTTATGTGGATGATGCAAAGTGTTGAGACCCCAATGTCTCTCCCATGTTGACCCAGAAGGTCCTTTCCTTTTTCACTTTTTTTTTTGTTTTTCCCTTATGGGGATGACACAAAGTGTTCAGACACCCTACGTCTCTTCCATGTTGACCCAATTGGTCCCTTTTTCCTTTATTTTTTCATTTTTTCTTGTGTTTTCCTTTTGGGGATGACGCAAAACTGAAATGTCTCCTTCATGTTGACAAAAAATATTTTCCTTTTCTTTTTTATCTTTATTTATCTTTTCACTTGTGTTTTCCTTTCGAGGATGATGCAAAGTGTTGAGACCCCAATGTCTCTTGCATGTTGACTAAAAAAAACTTGTCTTTTTATTTTTTTTCACTCTCTTTATGTCATTCTTCCAGTTTTATGTACTTTAGGAATGATAACAGTTTTGAGCTCTTTCATTAAAACATTGCAGCAATGAACATACTAACCCCAAATCCATAGATCCCTTATGTGTTTTTTGTGTTCTTTTTTGTGGGGAAACTCCCTTTTATTTTGTTTTCTTTTTCGATTACATGAAGTAGCCTAACTTAGAAACATATGACTTGGCATAAGGGATTTCCAATTTGGCTCTCATGTCTTTTTTTCCTTTCTTGCATTTTCTTTCCTTCACTACTTTAAAGTAATTACTCCTAGACCAATGTGTAGCAATTTATTTAAAGTGGGGGGAAATACATTGGCATTACTCATTTGCATTCTTGGTTCTTAGTGAAAACTTGTCACTTCATATGATGTGTTTGTCACTTTGTGGATGAAATTGGGTGTGGTGTCCTTCATAAGTGTGATCTATCTTAGCACATTACATTCCTCTTAGTGGCCTGATGTCACACATGACATACTCTAAGTTGTAAATATTTTATTCTTTGATTGGTCCTCTCTTTGAGACATTAGACACAATGCTCCCTAAGTTAGAGACCTTGCATGAACTTAACAAGACTACTTTGAACATCCTTTTACATTTTCTCCAATTACATTACACTTTTCCTAATTTGAGTGAACTAGCTAGATTCTTTGGCCCTTGATTTCACCTTTTAGGTGGAAAATCATAGAATCGCTAGAAATTACTAAGGTGCCATAAATATATGGTTCAATGATAATAATGGCAATCATATTATCAATAGATTAATCTGACTATAGCTAGGTTAAGTTATCCTTATCATGTTAACTCTTTATTAGCATATATCCCAACTATCAATATGGGTATGATTTTCTAATCTAAGAGCATGCCATAATTCCATGATACGGAACAACCCAAAAGAAGATAAAAATCTAAGACTCTTCCTCTATCCTTATTTGCTTTGCTATCTTAATCTCGCTTAGTTAAGAAATACCATAGGGATCAATCTGCCCTACTATATTTACTAAAATTTCTAAGGCTCCTTTAGTGACTTTAGTCATAATACTTGATACAATTAAGCTCAAGTGAATACTATAGGATACATTCCCAATCAACATGATTCAAATGATAACAAAGGATTTTTATTACTAGGGAACCTTAGCAACCTAGTATAGCATTGAAATTATAGTATCTATCAATGTCTATCTAGTCACATACCTTAATATACGTATTCACATAAGAAATTAACTAAACCACTCTTAGAATCAAATGACTAAAAGTACAGTGGCACTCGAAAAAATATGGGTCATGATATATCATCTAAATGATGCACCCTTAATCCACACAACAGTGTTGCAAGAGTTTAGATTTAAAGGCTATGACATTGATATAAAGGGAGGGGCCTTACATCCTACCCCTCTTGTATAGAATTCCTCCTAGAAATCTTTCAGGTTTGGAACTTAATAAAATTATAGTAACACTCAAGAAAATGATTAGCCATGCTAATTATTCTTCTTTAATGATGAAGGAAATCAAAAAATTAAATTAAGAACTTTCCTTTTTGTTTTGTATTGGAACAAAGAAATATTTACACTAATTCACACAACAACTCTATACATCAGCACAAATCATAAAAAAATAGTCATAGTGATCATCCATTGCTCAAATAATGAGCTAGAGAGAAGCCTATGAAATGTATACACTTAAAACTAATCATAGAAACTATATAATGTATCAAAAGAGCTAACTAAAAAGAAAATACATAGGATACATCTCTTTCATGCATAAGAGACCTCTCTTTCATGAGTTTAACATCCAACATTTAAAATAAATTTTCTTTCCAACAAAACATTTGACCCATATATTCTCGATATATGTAAAACAATTACAAGGTTAACCACTATTCGCGTAGCCATCAATTATTGCCTATGTAACCATCTTTAGTTGAATTATAACAATATATCAACAAATAATAATCTTTTAATATATCTCAAAATTTTCACATGAGTAGTACCCATGCTATTAGAAAATGTCTTATAACAAATTTTCAATTATATCTCAAGAGTTATTAGCTTTGCATTTATCCAAATATGTTCTTAAGAAAAAAATTTACCTTATAATTATGGTACTCATACCATATCTCAATCATGGTACTCATACCATGTCTCAAGGAATATTAACTTTCATCATTTATTACATTTGTACATAGTTCACAAGTTTGACACACCACAATTGCTTGCAATTTCACATGTACACAAAACAATAGCAAGGGTCGTCCTCACAATTTGGTGTGCTTGTCCTTACAAAAAGGATGCTCTTCCGAATGGGTGCACTTTCCCTCATAAATAAGGATGCTCTTCCCGATGGGTGCACTTTTCCTCATACAATCACATAATTTACAACATAAGCCTCACACAATGGGTTTTACAAGGATAGATATTCTTGGATACCATAGTAAATTAGGAAAGATGGTATCGAGGCCCTTCTCTAAGGAATCCTCTATATAAATAAGAACAATCATAGAATGAGGGGAATAGTGAATTAATGATCATCCCATATCAGTCCCATTTACAAACCCCTTACAAAAATAATTCCACAATGCATCTACTTCCCTATACGACCTACTAGGGAACCCCCCGAGATATGGTAGTTTACAGATTTCACATTGAACTACACATGCTAGCTATGTGCAAACAAGGAGAAAACCTGAAACTGAGTAACATATGGTTATAAACCAAAGGTTCAATAAAGATCCCAAAGAGGAAACTATAAATTCAAGAGAGAAACAAAATAAATATCAATTGTAGCTACATTGCAACATTCTGATCATAATTCAAAGGCAGAATTAAACAAGTTCTTGAGTAAAATCTAACTATAAAAACCTTCAAATGGCTAAATAGCCTAATTAAATAAATGTAAAATTCCACATTGCTAGTGCATAATAAAATAAAACATCAATCAAGAATTACGAATAATTCATATTTCAACAATAAAATCTACACATTACAAGCACCACATGACTTGATAAGCCACTTAAGGGGGAGAGGGGAATGGTGGTTCTCTATCCAGATAAGTATAATAGCATGTAATAATTGGTGGTCCCTGACCACATAAGTATGCAACCCTGGTGGTCCTTGACCACATGAATATGAATAACTAGTGCTTCTTGTTAACATAAATATGAATCACTGGTGGTCCCTAATCACATGAATATGAATAACTAGTGATCCCTTACAACATAAGTATAAACCATTGGTGGTCCATGTAATTTTATCATTTTCCCATGGGTTATAAACATCAAGGAATATGTTTGCACTATGAACCAACAAGTGTGGCTCTCATATGTGGGGGAGTGGGCCACGATCAATGTCCATGGGAGGATTACCATGACTTGACATAGATCCTTTATCAGGATTAGGGACGACACCCTAAGTTCATAATTTCTCAATGGATGAACATGTGGCTCTTAAACGCTATTTACACTAGCTGGCATCTCACTCCCATAAGGGAGGAACCATGTACTAGGGGTACACATTTAACATAAAAATAAGACTAACAAAAAGGAATACATTAGAATTCATTTAATACAGACACTTACGTACTTAACACCTTTACATAAACTCACAATTGGCTAGATTACATAAAGTCCATCACAAAAGGTAACGCATATAGGGTCATACTAGACGTCCACCACCCTTATCCCAAGTTGGATACTTGGTATCTCATTCTTGGAGCACGACACATGTTGGTTTCCACATGCCAAATCACATTAACTATCAGGCATCTTATAATTTCATTCCATGTGATTCAAAGATGCAGAACATACACTTACTTTTACAACTTCTTCTATCTACAAAATTACCACAATGAACAACATAAGCACCATTATGGGTATTCACATTCATTGAGAATACAAAATAACTTATGTTTTCTTTTCTTTTTCCAATTTTTGTCTTTTAAAGAAACAAACCATTTCCTTACACATAATTAAATTGCAAAATATTCTATTCTACAAAATGACATAAACATTCGTGATAAAACATCTTCTCAAACAAGGCTACCCCATACTCAACATACAATATGAAAAACATAGTCCAGTTTATTAGCACCATAGCTATAGATTCTTTTCATTCAAAATTCATTTAATCACACACTTAACATTTGCATCTCTAAAGATTTAACATAATATTGATTTCTATGAATAATGATGCAATTAGGGACCTTAAGTCTTTCCAAAGTAATTTTTTTATGACACATATTCCATTCTATATTCCAGACATGCCATGTAATGAAAGAACCACTCAATTCAAAATTTAACAATGCAAGGTTTACTACAGAATTCATTCCCTCTCCACCATCATTATCTATTTACTTTGTTATTGTATTCACTATTCTATTTTGTCTCAATATTAACTGATTCCATGCACAAGATGACACATACCTCCTAAGGTAGGAATTAGAGTTTTGGAACTATGGCCTTTTTCCAAACATGCATATTTCCTCCATATCTACAAGATAGATTTACATAGAACATGCATTTAATTAATTTTAAGGAAACATGCACTTTTAGGGAGTACTTCATTTATCCACACACAAGAAGGGAATTTCATTTTTAATTCACTTTTAGAAACATAGAGAAAGGTCTCACATCTCAAGCGTAGTTTAATCACTACTTTTTCTATTTAGATTTTAGGGAGTAGAATATATGATTCCTTAAGAGACATTATTATTTCACTACTCTTTTCCCACATAAATCATATGAACATAGCATCATTTTTTTCACCATCAATTGCATCATTGACAATAGGGTGCATAGTACTTGATCAAATCTAACAACCATTATCAAGGAATAAGGAAAGGAAAGACAACATAAGGAAATTCTATCCATCCCTCACAACAAGGAGATAAACACGCAAATTAAATTTACACAAGCACAACCCAAGGGAAACAACACTAACCCAAGATCTCAGTGTCACAAATGTGCTCTAACACGAAATGTAATGCCCACAAATTTTGTAATTAAATATAGCTAAGGGAAAAACACAATTCTAAAATTTTGATTACAACACATGACTATCTCACAAAACTTTTCTTCCAAGCACACATTTCATAAAAATAATAACCACAATTGTCCAATTACAGACTATGATAATTAGGTAAGAAAATAATTTTTGTAGACAATCCTACTAGGGTTTCTAGAGGAGACATGGAATCCACATCACCAAGGTAGGATTGATTAGCTCTACAACTCATCATTCATCAGAACTTAATTCAAGTCAGAAGCTATGAACATACAATGTGCCAATTTAAACTCAATCTAAGGAAAAAGAGAAAACCTTAGGGCTAGACCTAATTCCTTGGGGGCTCATCTTTGATAGAATTTCCTAAGTATATATTTTGTAGAGGAACTATAGTTCAATAACTTGAGTTCACCCATTTCACATTTAATTGAACAAAAATAACACATAACACCCAGTTTTAAATCACCACTTGCTTACAATGGTAGAATATACTAAGTATGAATAACCATTGTGAATATATAAGGGATGCTACCACTATAAGGAGTGATTAACAATCCCCCTCAAGGCCACTTTCCAACATAGATAATCAAGAGTTGGTCTAGGATGAAGGTAACCAAAAAATATCTTGAATACATAATTATAATTGAAGATGTAGTTTTAATCCAACCATAAAAAGGTCACCATACAACATTCATAAGATTAAGGGGTGAAAGATTAACAAAACAAGCAACATATTGAATCTTTTGTGGCAATTCAACCTTCATTCACTTGGTTGACAAGCACAAGGAGTATAACCCTTAGGTTCAAATATCACTCTATAAAAAATAATTTTATACCTCTAATTCTTTAATTATAGAATATTAGAGTGGGTACAAAACCCTTTCTAAGGTCCTCTTACCCAAGATAGTTTCTCCATGATCAGCTACCACTGATTTAGGTGAAGTTGGGAATCTAAAATATCGATATGGATATGCATGATTTTAAAGGACAATTTATTCATAAAAAAACACATCATACTTACACAAAAATTTAATGTATATACTTAATATTTGTTTCACTTCATGGCTACAATTCTAGTTAAGGGCAATGTTTTATGGACATCTCTGACCACAAGATAATTTACAGCAATAGGATAACTTCAAAGAATCAAACATGATCTCCTCCCAACCATATTGGCATTATGAAGCCTCGTGAGCTCTACCCAAACCCCTGACCAATAAGAATAATAGTCAATTATTATTAAGTATAAGTTCTTTGAACATAATATTTTGAGCTCAAAATTAGTGGATAGTCAACCCTTTCTAGGGTCCATTACCCCAGACAATTTTTTAGAAACCAAGATCAGACATGCAAACCAAAAATAGCCTTCCATAAGAGAAAATTAATAAAAAGAAGATCAATTTGCATGAAGATGTGCAAATAAATAATATTCGAGAATTGAGAAATTACAAGGGATAAATTTCTTTATAAAAGAAATGTATGCATAACCCTAATGTTGACCTAAAATCAGCTCAACTAAATAAATTTTACTTATGAATTAAGTAAACTAATTATTACCTAATTAGAACTTAAGTAAACTTAATAAAGTGTAATTAATTAATTACACCAACACCCCCCTTAAGTGCAACTTAGGGAGACTAAAAAAAAATGCACCTAATGCTAGGATGAATGCAAGAAAGCTTGAATGGGTCCTGACAACAAGGCCTGATCAGGTGCCCATGTACAAATGCAATGAATGAGAAAGAGGAGAAAATTGAGTGGGACAAAACCCCCTGATCAATGAGATGACCTGCTGCAAAGAAGTACTTGAAGAACACAATAGAGTAACACCATAACCTGAATCCAACAAGCAAGGAAAGATACTTCTACTTACTACTAAAACCATATGAGAATGACTGATTGAATCAAGGAATCATGATAAAGCAATAGCAGACCTGATGCCATAGAACACTAGAAAAATCACAAACTGGAACAATCCTAGAATATGTGAAGCAACAATAGATGATTAAATGATACCCCCCATAAGAGGGAATGATATGATGAAAAAATCTAGAAGCTATGTGTATCTCGATGCCGATGCAAAACTTTGACTAAAATTGATCCATAGGAGCAAGTACTATGAATATTTTGGGAAAATTAACCATAAATTTAGTGGCCCTAAAACTGAGATGTGACCTGATGTGAATATGATACGATTTAGGATCATTAACCATAGGCTCTCAATCTGAAATGTGAACCAATGTGAATGAAAATGTGTCAAGGTATGAGTAAGATGTGGCCAAAATAAACTACAGAATCTAGTGACAACTCATGCGAGTTGTCATCAACAATGAAGATGAGATCAAAGTGAAAATACACTCTAATTAGATTATTATGCAAGAAACCCCCTTGATGGAACTTTATATAAGTCCATTTTTTACAATAACCCATGATTGTAAAAGGAGAGAATGTAAAACATGCATAAATGAAAGAGAAAATGCAAATCATGTGCATGAAAACAAAAAAAGAGTGCATGCATAAGCCATTTTTCACATCTTTCTCCCTCATAAAAATGGACCTCAGATCTATGTAGAGGACTAAACTAGCTTTCCAAAGTCGTGAGAATAATGAAAAAAGGATAACCGAATAAAAAGATATGCCCTTCGCAGTGAAAAAAGATTCATCTAAGTTCAAGGACCTGAAAAATAAATATGGATCAAAATCTAGAAAATATACCCTCACCATTGGATTGGAGTCAGAATCAGATTTCCATGGTATCTTTTTTGTGAAAAAAGGACACTGTTCGCAAAAGTTAGGCTCGATTTTCTAAAAGTGCTCCAAAATGGCCAGTTTGGCCTATAGGTAGCCTAGGGGACTAAAAACAAATTTATCCCTTGGTGCTATGCGTGACTAGGGGCTAGCAAGTAGGGGGACGGGGTGAAGCCCATCATCATCCATATGACCTATGCACAACCGCTGAGGGTGGCTGGGGGCTAGGCGCATAGTTCCCGGTCCCCCATGTGACCACGACTCTATGCAAGTGGCTCATGGGCAATGGAATAGTCGAGTAGGTAGTGGGTGGGCATCACTTGATGTCCTCTACTCTTGGTGGCTGCCAGGTGCTATTGTGGTGGCGCCCACTTCTAAATAGGCTACACTTTAAGTAAAGCACTTTTTTCAATTTTTTTTTTTTGAAAACAATGCCTCATAAAGCATGTTGAGGCTGTATGGCCTCCCTGGAAAAATTTATTTCCCTTAGAAACCAACTACTCCAAAATCAACAAATTGATAGGCATTCATAAGATTTATGGCTGCTGTGAATGCGATGGTGACCTTCGTTTGTGCCCAAAATGCCCCAAAAAATTAGTTACCTCCATATCTTCAAAAAAATCATCGTGCTTGAAACCCTCATAGATATCTTCAACGATGACCAAAATCAATTAAACAAAAGCCAATCCTGACTTTTTCCAGCACTCTGAATCCAATGGTGATGCCTGATCTAATCCAAAACACTACATCAATAGGCTCAAGGCATGAAACCCTCGAGGAACCCTGAACGTTCTCTATAATGAAATTCTCCAAAATATGAGAAGGGGTTGCAAATAAAGGCTCTAATACCATGTTAGAAACCAAGATAAAACATGAAAACTAGAAAAATCCTTCCACAGTAGAAAAAAAAAAATGAAGAAGATCAATTTGAATGAAGATGTGCAAATGAATAATATTTAGGAATTGAGAAATTATAAGGGATAAATTGCTTTATAAAAGCAATGTATGCATAACCCTAATGTTGACCTAAAATCAACTCAACTAGATAAAGCTTACATATTAATTAAGTAAAATAATTATTACCTAAGTAAAACCTAAGTAAACTTAATAAAGTGTAATTAATTAATTACACCAACATAGTTTACAGTCTACTACCATCCACTTAACTGAAGCCATAGATAAAAAAAATTAATCACACAATTATACAATTTGAATAAATACAAATTAATATTCCACATAACAAAAATGGAAAAATTTAAAGAGTATTGCATCAAATATGTTACTTCCATGCACTTGGAGGTATAAATAAGGTCACCTTGGACAAGATTACTCAGCCACAGGAAGATAGTTATCAATTTTTGGTCTCTCCTAACACGTTTTCCTTATAGGTATAATTTGAACAACCACATATATAATATACAATGTATAAATATTAGTATATGCTATAATTCTAAATTATTTCAAGATGGATAGGTTTGATCTCATAACATATAGTTACCTACTTCTTTTATATACCTTATAAAATAATTTGGGCTTCATTACTAATATGGAGGCATAGATATGCAACAAAATTTGATAGATTCAATGCATAATGAAAGATAAAAAAACTAATAGTTTGTAATCCTCAATAGTTTAGACCTAGGATTGAAATAACTTGTGCATTACATACAATGTTATATGCACATTAGTTCCGTGATGAACCTCTTATTGGCCCATGAACTCATGCTTAATAAAAAATCTAAGCTAATTCTCTTGACATATGAAATGGATGGATTATAGGGTGGTTTATAATCATTAAAACTAGAAAGATATTACTTTCAAAGAGCTTTCCTATTAATTCACGGATGTTAACAACTCCAATGGACATCTTATCAATCAAAAACAACATTAAGGGCTCATGTAATGCAATATAGCAAGACATGTATGAATAGGTATATTGAAAAGAGCTTAAAGAATTTTTTAAGAATACCTTAACTAGATCTCCATGCACTAATGCTCACTACAAAATATATCTAAATTTTTGAAGGGTAATACCTATGGAAGTAAAACCCACTTTAGAATACTTACTTGTCAAGGAAAAATTCATTAACAGGATTTATGTTTTCACATACGCAATAAATGATTAGGGTTTCAAATCATGGCTTTGATTCTCAAAAATGTGGCCAACAGACCCACAAGCTAGAACCATGCTCATGATGCCCTTCCTTTCCCTTCTCTTTCTCTATCCATTGTCCCTCTTCTCCAAGCTCACATCATCTTTCTTGTAGAAGTGAAAAGAAATCTACTCTCTTTTCTACATTGACCAACCTCCTCCTCTTGAGTCATGCACCCCTGACCAAATTCATTGCACCTGCAATTTCTCAAGTCTCACAATCTAGGGTTTGTTTTACATTAAATTTCATATCCTTTAGTGATCCACATCTTCCATATTTGTAGTTGTTTATACATTAGTGGCAGAATTATTTTCCTGTAAGCCTTCATAGAAAGTAGTTGGAGTTTTTGCTTCATTTTTTGTGCCACCATTCCCTTTTCCTAGTTGTTGACACAATCTAACCTTGCATGTAATCCATCGATCTTGGTCATGTCTTTGACCTTCTTTAACTTCAATCGTAGATATTACCTTTATGTTGGCATCACCATATCAGCATGATTCATAGCAATGATGTGAATTAGGTGAAGCAATCACCTCTTGCCACTTGTCAGTCACCACTATACTAGCATGATACACCCCAGTCAATCCAAGCATTCCATGGAATGGTAGGATTAATCCATTAGTCATGCTTGTTGGTGTTAGAGGATTACTATTCCCCTTACCTCATGCTTGATGTGTGTAGAAGGACCTTAGAAGAAAGCTTGAGCACCAAATCTTGAAGCTTCCTATGCCTATCAGGGTTCATCCATCAGCCTTCCCCTTTACCATTTCCTTGTGCTCCATCCTAAGAAAACACACTAACCCCCAAAATGTTGAAGTGTGAAGCTTTGAACAATGATTCAAGCTGTTGAAGGTTAGGGTTCTCTTTTCCCTCTTACCATTTTCACACCTTTTTTTTTAATGATTAAGACAACTTACCAACCCTTGAACACAAAAATCATTTTAGGTGTTGACATTTTGGGTTTCCTGACACCCCTTTCTTGACACTCCAAACAAGGCCTAGACCTTAACTCTGACTCGCAAACTATAACACCATTTCTAGTGTCAGGGTTTGGGTCTCCCTCATCCTTCCTTCATAACATTAAATTAAGGAATGTAATCCTTAAGGATGATCTCTGATGCCACACTGGTTTAATCCTTAGCACTGTTCTTTGATCCTCAAAACCTCTAGATAAGAATAAAGTGCTAATAGCCTTCACACACTAGATAGGTAAAATTCTTTCGTATTCCCCATTGATAATTGTACCAGCCAAGGACCTTTTTTGACACCACAAGCATATAATCACATCCCCAAAAGGATTTCCCAAGATTTAGTTTATGTGGATTTCATAAGAATAATTAATTATACACAAAACTTTGAGATGTAAGTGTGATCCTCTACCTACAACCACATCATCATGACATGTAAATAGGCTAAGGAATGTAGACCTTTTCGAGGGTTAGGGTTCCTCCATAATCTTTTCATCACTTAGGATATTGGTAAGACATAAGACCTATGGCTGACCTCCAATCCCTAAATTTTTTTCAAGTGTTGGCCTTCACTAATACCTTTTACCTCTTACATAACCTGATGACAAGGTGTAAGCCATATCGCCTAATTTTGATGTTTGATATCTTCAACATATAGTAAGCCTTAAGTCCAAAGGCTGATGTTGGATGCCCTTCTAGAATTAATACATGCAAAATTTATTTTCCTTCATGCAATCAGGAAGAGGTGTGGTCCAACTCCAATGGCTGAAACCTGATGCCAAATTCCTTTTCAGACTTAACACATGTGAAATTCCATTTCCTTCATGCAATTTGTTTGAGGTATGGTCTAAGTCTGATGTCTAAAACCTTTTCAGACTTAGCATACTATTTCTTCATTTCTTTGAAGGATTTGGTATTTAGTATGACCGAAGTCCATAAATCAATACCTTTTGAACTTTAAGTCAAACTTATTTATTTCCTTAAGGAATTCAGTATAAGGTATGACTAAATCTCAAAGTCTGATGCCTTTTAGACTTACCTAGAAAAAGGCTAACTCCTTTCTCCTTTAGCAAGTGATACTCACTAAGCCTGAGGTACGAATTCCTAAATTTTGGAACTCTCCAAGGCTTGCTATAATGAAACCCTAAGGCCAATGATTCTTTCTTCCTAATAATATTATAAAGTCCTTTTTGCCTCAAATAATAGCTCTTCATCTCACATCAATAAAATCTTTTACTAACCTCAATGAGGTGCCTTTGCTGACTATAATCAACTCTATTGGTTAATTTTTTAGAACCAAACTTGATCTTACCATTTACCTATGAATTTTCCAGAATCGAATGATAAGTAAAGAAAAGGATTGGCCAAAAAAAAATTACTATCTTGCTAGGCTATACCTCTACTCTATGGGATTTATCAAACCTAAGGGGGTGATCCTAAGAATGTCTATATGTTACTCTTGTGCCATTTCATTGCATACATTGGAAACAAATGGATACATCCCTATCAGGTAAAAATAGAAAAAATTCCCCAAGGATTTGGTAGACCCTTTAGCGAATTATACCTACAGCTAGGAATGAGTAGTACTTCATACTACTATACTGCAAACACAGGTGAATCAAAAATTGTTGTAAAAATTTATGTTCTTTTTCAAGTATAGGAAACTCACTAACAACAAAGGTGACCAAACAAATGGACCAAAACCTTATCTAAGGGCTACAAATTCACATATACAATAAATAGTAATACATTTAGCAAATGGAAACAAGTATTTGTACACTATTGCATATTACATTATAAGACACAACTCGATATTTGTAAAATTAGAATCTCCTTAACAATCCTTGAATTTAATTTGAAAATATATGATCTCATTTAAGCACTTATTTAGCTCTTTGAACTAAAGAAAAAGCTAAAATCACAGATTCAATTAAAATGATTGAAGAAAAATAAATGAACCTTGATTCTTTTATTCATAATTCGAAAGAAAAAATTATAGAGGAGAGAAACTAATCAAGGAACTTGAAATTATCATTCATATATCTCTACTATAGTAGAAAAATTAAGCCTATTATAGATCTAAATACATTCCTAAGATGTAACACTAATCTATTTCTATATGCTTGAAATTATCAAAATTACTCATACATGAGCTCAAAATTTGCTTAACCATTGAAATAGCTCTACATTTGACCTCGAAATCCCATTTATAGAAACATGCGAGCAACAAGAATCAAGCTAAATTACAATAAAAATTCACATTTGCATTTGACATACATTTCAATTTAAATTTAAAAATTCTCCAAACAATTATATTTTCACTTTGCAATGTGGGGGGAAAGAAAATAAGACCAGAGTTATTTTCACTTGTTGAAGAAGATAGACAATCCTTCCAAAAGGTACCTTTCACTTGTTGCAACAACACTATAATACATTCTTCATGAGATAAAATGTTAACCACATGCACACCTAGTCAAAAAATACTCAAAAATCATGAAAAGCAACAAAAAGAAAGAAGATTGACTCATCTAGGTCAACATTTATTCCATGAACCTTCATGATAGAGAGAGAACTATATTTTTCAGTACTTCAATGAAAGCATAATTTCTACTATTTTTAGGCTATGCATTGATTCTCTCCTATCCATTATTCACCATGTTCATCATCATCTTCACACATACAAGCTTACTCAGTAAAATTTTCCAACCAGGTGTTGTATTCATCTTCAGTTGGCCATTTTACATCCAATAAACTATGTATCATTGCACTATGTTGATTATACCTTGCATCACTTAAGGATGTGGCCTATTTGATAAAAGTTTCCATTATCATTTCAATGCCCACCATAATATCAACATTAGAATTCAATGAGGAATAATTAACTACCTTCAGTATCATTATAGATTGTGTGAGTAGCTCTCCTAGATCATTCCTCCATGTGTGAAACTCCTTTAACTCACCTTTGTAATTCAATATTACAGGCATACCAAAATCCTACATTTATTTGAATATCTTTAATTTTTTCTAGAGTTGCATTCCTAACCTTCTATGAAAATTGTTATTTGATTCACCGGGTCAATAGCTTGTATTACTTTAGGGACATTTGCAGGAGCTTCAAGATCTTCTTGCATCTTAGACATCATCTCTTTTAAAACCCCTACCCTAGTTTTCCATTTGCTCCATTCATTCTGAAAAGCTTCTTGAACTTTCAAATACCTTATGTTTTCTTCATAGATATTCCTATAGGTATCCCACACATCATTAGCTCTGTTCGCAAGCTTTGTTACCCTATGTTTCAAAACATGCTCAAAATTTTCTTTCACCACCTTAACAGTTTCAAATTTGGCCTTCTTGAAATTTTTCATTTTTTGTCTTTAACTAATTATTAAAATCATTAATCCTTAAGGCTAAGGTTCCCCTATCTTCTATAGATAATTCTGAAGAGGAAGAGGATGGAAAATAAAATGTCCTTACTTACTGTCTAGCCTTATTATACTCCTTCAACAAGTAATTGTATTTCATTTGAGAAATTTGTGTTGTGTCTACACTAAGCATAACATCATGAATAATTAATTTAGCTATTTGGAAAAGAGTCATATATGTAGCTCTCTTCACTACCATGGAACCAATGACCTTTTCAATAGGTCTGGAAACTTCATGCTTCCCAGTATTGGGTGTCATGGACCAAATTGCAAGAGTATGCAACTATGAACTAGAACTAGATCCAAACACCTTGTCTTCAAAATTCATCTTAGATATAGAAGCTTGGGGGACTCTTCTTATTGCATCTAGTGCAATAGATGAGGTGATGGTGCACCCTGGTAGTAACATTATTCAACCTTATATGAAAATTTCCCTGGCCTCAGCAAGAGTGATAACTACAACCCTAGACATAATCTTCTTTTCCTCTACCTTCTCAACCTCTTCTTGTTGAGAAGGGCCATCATTAGCCCTTGCTCATTCAAGCCTTTCCTTTATTTATTTCCTTCTTTATTGAACCATAAATTATTTGAATTCTTTATATTGTGAAAATGCATCATCTACAAGAAAATCATTATAATCCTTGATCCTAGGATCATCATCAGCCTTTTCATCATAATTCCATTGGACAATTCTATCATGGGGAACTTTTGAATCTAGAGCATCATCAATATTTATGGGAGAGAATTTCTTCTCCACTTCCTCATCACCAGGAACATGCTCTATCATTTTCTCCGCTTCAATTAATTGAACCTCTTCTCCTTGTCCATCTACAGGCTACTATGTAATATTGATAGGCTAAGGTTGAAACTCTAAAAGAGCTTCTGCTCTCTCAACAACATCCTTTACCTTTTCCTTGAACTCACCATTTTTATAAGCCTTTTTATTTGTGAAATCCCTTTCAAAAGGACTCTCAATTACATCATAGGTTCTCACATAGAGGGAATTTCTCCTCATAATACTCTCCTTAATGTCACATATGGTTTTCCATTCCTTTTTTCTAGATATAATAGCATCATCACTAGTCAATTTTCTCAACACATCATCTACGTACAAGAAATGGTGGGGGTACCTAGATAAACTCTTCTCTCTTCTCTTTGCATGCACAAAACCTTATAGGTCAAAACCCCTAACCTCATCAATAGGTAACCTAAGGTTATTCACCATGATTCCAAATTTCACATATACCTCCATGGCAGTAGCTATGAAGTAAGCAAAGGAACATTGGGGCACTAGCACATTCCCCTTTCTAGGTTTGTAGAACAACTCCAAGTCCATAAAATAAATTTTCGACATCATTTCCATAAATTCCAACCTATCAGAGACATATAGGGGCAAGCAATATGGTGCTACTTTGACTCCATAAGCCCTGACTAGAGTATACTTTAAGTACAAAAACCATTCTTCCCAATTATGCTTTGAAATTGATCATGCGACATCCTTTGGGTGCATGATGTTTTTGATTAATCTTGAAAGCCTATAAATGGGTTCCACACCCAAATTATGTAGAATACCAAACCTGATGACATTACAAAACACAAAATAGTTGGAATTGGGTCAGTCCCGATCCGAAATATGTTTCCATATTTAGATTCACAATTCATTGTTCTTGTTGTCCTTTTTCCTTAATTTCAGCTTCTATTTGCATTTCACCTGACCCATAAATAGAAGCTAATGGATCAATAGAGAATAGTGTGGGAAATATAGAGGGAGAACATACTTTAGATTCATAAAATCCTTATGTATTTTTTCTACAACATAAGTAGCATGATCAAAACCCATGTTTTTATTTTGACCCTATGTATCCATTACCATCACCAACAAGCCAGTGGCTATCCTAGTGTGAAAATTATGAGACAAAACTTGATTTAAACAATAATATGTGTTCTTGATGGTATTCGTATGGTGTTTTGGTTTAAAGGTGGCATTTTTCCTCTTGCCAAAAAGGTTCAAACACCATTGGGGTGGTATTATTGAATGGTTGTATTACAGTTCATATCTTTCTTTCAAAAGCAATTACTCATTGAATAAAAATAATAATATGCCTTCTTCAAATAGTCAACAAATTATTCACACTCAAAAGGTTGTATATACCTAGGTCCAAACCATTTCTTTCTCTTATATGCCTTACAAACAATTTTTTCTTGAATGCAAAATTGTTTTATGTATATTCACCATATAAATCCTCATGCTCGATGCTAACAGTATATTTGGATTCAAACCAAATAACTCCACAATTTTATCCCTTGTTACTTCAAGGATCAAAGTGCTATTTTAAATATTAATCTTCCTTATGGTTTTGGATTAATGTTTCCTTTATTTAATGTTCTAATGTGAATAATGCATTTACATTAGGTCTTGGACCCTTGCAAACTGAATATAGTGCATTTATAAATGCCATGTAAAGTGTTCTAAATGACTTTAACACTTTTCAAGACTTTTATTAATCATTTAAGTATAATGCACATTTTTCCTTTAATTAATTATTGTAAAATATATTTAATTACATTATCACATTAATCTAGAAGGCTTGTGAACTAAACTTAGTTTTAATCTAGTGTTGTAATGTGTTTTACACATTCACATTGGATCTTGTACCTTTCTAGGCTAACTTGATCTCATTTTAATATTGTAGAATGTATTTAATCACACTTTCACTTTGAAATTTATGTCCCTAGCCTTAATTACCTTTTATATAATCATTAATATGATCCTATGATACACTCAAAAGGAGAAAGATGGGCCAAAATGAGCAATGTATACACTCAAAATCAATGTAAGGATGGATCAAGTATGCCTACATGAAATGTATAAATGCAAATAAATGATTTAAGGAATGATTTATTAATACAAAACCTAAGATATGAGGGATGTTGGAAAATAAAGTGATGTATGCAAAATGACCTAAGAATGTAAATAAACAATAATAGAAATAAACAAGACTAGAGAGGTGCACCTCAAAACAAAAATGTGATGTAGAGAGGCTTTGGAATATTTCATATTTTTCTATTGAAGCCAATTGGGACATTGATGCCAAGCTAGGTGACTTACTCCTATTTTGTGGAGATTCTGTCAAAACAAGTTTCTGGGAAATGGGTACTCATAAATGTAAAAATCACTTCTTAGGCCTGGAAGTGGGACTAATTCACCACAAATGGTGACTTAGTCCATGTAGGAATCTCAATAAATATGGGACAAGAATCTATAGCTTTTGGTCTGCACTTCCCTTCCTAGCAGGTGTTTGGTTCAGATTCTAAAGAAAGTGGGCTGAAATAGGTCTCCAAGCTTCAATTAGGGATTTTTTGAGTTCAATGAATTTGATGAATTGTTGACCAATTTTTAACACCTTTCTCTTTAACAAATCTACATATAAGACATGAAAACCACACTGCAAAGAGGGGAAAAAGGGTTAAGGGTTAGAGAATAGGGGTTTGCCTTGGTCAAACCCCAATTTGGTAATCAAACAATAAATAATCATCGAATGAAATAGAAAGAGAATGATGAATGAATAACATGAAATTTCACAAACTCACCAAACCATTGATGTTGAAATCCAAAGATATGCAACAAGATGCTCCAATGGATGCTTGATGATGCCTTGAATGCTTGGGAATTGCTTGATAATTTCTTGAATAATGAAATATAAATTAGAAGATTGTTGGAGATAAAAAATGAGGGGAAAACCCTTTATTTATATTTTATTTTCAAATATTTCCCAAAAATAACACATCACAGGCCGATCTCAAGGTTAAGAAAATAAAATTCTGCTAGAAAATTAAAATTATTTTGATATTTGTGCCCTATGGGACTAAGTCACCCCAGGTGGTGACTTGGTCCCACCAATGAAATTTTACTAGGTGTAAGGAAGTAAAGTGTATTTAATAATGTTTAATGTGAATATTCTAAAAAATACACTTAAGTATGCCTAGAAAGTGCATTAATGGGTCATTTAAACATAAGAAAGGGTTGAATTATTGTTGACAAGCGTAAAAAAGCATGATTCTTTATTACAACTCTTTGCAACACTTTGAAATAACACTTGGTAAGTGATAAAAAGGGGTTATTTAAGTGAATTATAATGAAAGGGTCCTAGAAAAGCATTAAAGTGGGTTACAAAACTTCAAAACACTTTTACAAGACATCCTAGAATTCTTAATGATTCTCAAGGGTCCAAGACCTAACATGAATTTGTTGGCAACATTACAACATTAAATCTAGGAAAAATCAAGAAAAAGACACTAGGAGGGCCTAAACATGAGAAAAAGTAGAAGGGTTACCTTTTACGTTTCCACAATTAGCCCCCACTTTAGTGAGACGATGAACCTATGTTAGACTCACACTAAAGTATCTGAACATACATATCAAGAGGGGTTTCAATGAGCTAATGCTTAACAAGATGATACAATGATGATCAAGAGGGATGATCAAGCCCCCAAGATGAAGATCCCATGGAAAACCAAACATTAGCACAAGAAACACACATGAGAATGACATAAATAAAGATGGAAAGAGGAAAGAGAGAGTTAGATCAAGCTTCGATCAATTTTCCATCCCATTGTGGACCAAATCTAGGTTGTTTTTCTGAAAAGAAAGTGAGTACTACTTTTGAGGTGACAAAACTCATGGTTTTCCCTCAGGTGAGAAGGCCAAAAAGGTGAGAAACATGCACTCATGGTTGGTATGCACTCACACACACACAGGTGGCTATGGGGAAAAATCATGCCTCGAAATGGGCTTCCCACTCAGCTATACCAAAGTTATACCTCTTGATAACTTTAATAAGGTCCAATAAAGGAAAATGAAATTTTGAGCTTCATGAGACAAGAAAAGCTTTGTATGCTTGGAGCTCATGAACAAACATGATGCCACTACATGCATGTAAGCTTTGTTATTCAAGGTTTCCATGTAACAAATGCAAAATGCAACATGGAAAAGATGTTCAAAGGAGTCTTCCTTAATTCATATGAGGTCTTTCACTTAGGGAACATTGTTTCTAATGTATACAAGAGAGGACAAATCAAATAATAGAAAATTCTCAACTTAGGGGATGCAGTGTGTCACATCAAGCCACCAGGAGGAATGTAGTATGCTAAGATAGATCATACTCATAAAGTACATCACACCCAATATCATCCATAAAGCAATAGGAACATCATATGATGTAACAAGGTTGCACAAAGAACCAAGAAAAAGGAAAAAGTGAAAATTAATATTGCCAATGTATGCCCCTACTTTAAAGTAATTTCTACACACCGTACTGTGAGAAATTACTTTAAAGTAGAAAATGAAAAATCCAAACAAGGAGGAAGACATGAGAACCAACTTGAAAAGTTGCTAAATTGCAAGTCATACGTTTCTGAGTAAGGTTGTGTCATGTGAAGGAAAAGGAAAAAATAAAAGGAAAGGGAGGAGTTTCCCCCAAAATAAAAACATCAAACACATAAAGGATCTATGGATTTGCAGTTAGTATGTTCTTTACTACAGTGTTTTGTAAAGAGCTCAGAACTATCATAATTCCCCAAATACATAGAACTAGAAGAATGAAACAAAGAGAGCAAAAAATAAATAAAATAATATCTGTTTGGGTTAGCATGGAACAGACATAGTATGTATTAACTCTTTGCATCATCCCCAAATAGAAATCACAAGAAAAATGAAAATATTTTAGGTCAGCATTAAAGATAAATTGCGGTCCCAATGTCATGTGTCATCCCCAAAAGGAAAACACAAGAAAACGACAAAGAAAAGGGGTCTTTTGGGTAAACATGAAAGAGAAATTGTGATCTTAATGCCTTGTGTCATCCCCAAAAGGAAAACACAAGAAAAAGATTTTAGAAAAATGAAAAGAAAAAGACCAGGGTTCTCTTGGGTCAACATGAAAGAGACATTATAGTCTCAATGCCTTGTGTCATTCCCAAAAGGAAAAGAAAATAAAAATGTGAAAGCGATGTATGACATATAGAAGAATGAAGATACAAATAGAGGAATGTTACAAAGAGAGAGAGAACATCAAATGTCACTTTACAGGGGAACACATTACGCACATGGAAACACACAAAAGAAAAATAAAAATGCAAAAAAATAGTAAGGAAAATGCAATTCAACCATTGACCAAGTTATCTGCCTCCCAATCTCAATCGGTATAAGCAGAAGGTGAATAAGGAAACTAAGGGAGAATAATAAATGCATTACTATGAAAAGGGTAGCAACCTCTTGATCCCACTAAGTGCAAGACAAGAATGAGCCAAGATAGGTGATGGGAGATGTCATGTAATAGTGAGAAGAGAATTTTCTACAACTATTACATGATAAGGTGTTTGGTAATGGTTTATGGATTTATTGGATTGCAATTATCACCATCAAAATGATACTTGCTTAGTATTTCTTTCAATTGGCGATGCTCATCACTTCTATGTCCAAGAACACGATGATATACATAATGTGGAACATTAGCATCTTTAGGGTAGATCACCAACCTATTCATAGGTATTAATAGTATGACTCCTTTGTTCAAAAGGATTTGTAATTTCCTTTCACATTCAGGTGGTCAATAGAGAGGAAACTTGAGTTTATGTAACGTGTAAGGCCTCTTGTGTTTACTGGACTCTCAAACCTCTTGAGAGGAGATTAGGGAAGGAGGTCCTGAGATGATTTTATTGTTTTCGTTGTTATCATTATGAGATAGTGATTTTTCTTTAGGAATAAGGACATTGAGATCAGAAGGGGAATCAAATATTACCTTGACATCATCACAAAGTATCCAATATTCTAAAGTAGGCTTTTTGTCATGAGGAGGATCTTGATATCCTAACCCTATTGTGTTTTCATCTTTTGGATTTTGTTCTAAGAGTATATGAATGTCATGTTCAGTTATTTAATCACATCCTGGTTTTCTTAATATGGTGAAACCTTTGCCATAAGTTTTTTCAAGGTTGATTGGGGTATTTGTAACTTTTTTAAAACATAGAATGGTTGAGGGTTTGCTTGTTTAGAGGAACTAGGTCCACTTGATGGAGGGAACTTAGGTCCTTTAGTTGTTTCAGGATGTAAGTAACCAAACATATTCGGAGGTGAAATTGTAGGAAGGTCTTGTTGTTTCATGGATGGGTAAAAGGATGGATTAGCTCCAAGGATTTCAATACATTCATTTAGGAATTTATTCATGTTGTCATCATCTTCTCCAATGATGTCAAAATCATGAGGAGGAAATTCATGAGGAGTTGAAGGACCATGAGGAAACTCAAAGTCATTAGGATCAATTCAAAAGGCACAATTTGACATGTCAACTAACAATTTTAATAAGATCCAAAAATTATTAAAAAAGAAATCCATGATGCAAATGTATTCAAGAAAACTAAAGGCAAGAAATGGGATAAAACAAAAAATATAGAAACTATGATAGAATGCAAATAACAAAAAAATGAAATGCAAAAAATGCTTAGAAAATACCAAAAATTATAGTGCAAAATGTGTAGGTGGACTAAGTCACATAGTGTGGTGAATTAGTTCCAGTAATTATTTTTTGATATTTTTTAGATATTTTAAATGCAATTTGATGTTTTTTAGATGTACGAATGAAACTATAGTGTGAAGATGCAAAATTTTGTTTTCCACTTAAATATGATGCATAAATGCAAGTTATATGAGCTTTTCACTAATGCAATTTTTAAAACCCTAGGATGCAAATAAAATAATGCAAAACCTAATGCAATGTTGATGCAAGTTAGCCTAGGATGCAAATGCACTTGAAATCAAATGTAAAATTTTCAAAAGTCAAATCGGTTCACCAAAATGTTGA
Source organism: Sequoia sempervirens (assembly GCA_007258455.2). NCBI lineage: Eukaryota > Viridiplantae > Streptophyta > Pinopsida > Cupressales > Cupressaceae > Sequoia > Sequoia sempervirens. Next base: position 33,126,066 of record VDFB02358134.1, on the reverse strand, counting down.
CAAAAATTTTGGCTTCGAATCAATTTCTTGCACTTCTAGGGTTTTTCACCTAAAAGGAGAAAGATGGGAAAAAATGGGCAACATATACACTTAAAATAAATGCAAGGATGGATCAAGTATGCCTAAATGCAAAGAAGTGATTTCAAGAATAATTTTTTAATGCAAAACCTAAGATATGCAAGATGTAAAATACAGTGATGTATGCAAAATGACCTAAGAATGTAAATAAACAATTTAACAGAAATAAACAAGATTGGAAATGTGCACCTAGAAACAAAAATTTGATGCAGAGAGCCTCTGCAATCCTACAAAATTTTTTGTTGAAGCCAACTGGGACACTTACGCCAAGCTAGGTGACTTATTCCTATTTCAGGGAGATTCTATCAAAACATGTTTCTACCAAATGGGTACTCAGAAATGTAAAAATCACTCTTCAGGCCTAGTGGTGAGACTAATTCACCATAGTTGGTGACTTAGTTCACTGGGGAATCTCACAAAATCCAGAACAAGAATTTGTAGCATTTGGTCTACACTTCCCTTCCTGACAGGTGTTCAGTTCAGATTCTACAAAAAATGGGCTAAAAGAGGTCTCCAAGCTTCAATTAGGGATTTGTTGACTTGAATTACTTTGATGGATTGTTGACCACTTTTTAACACCTTTCTCTTTGAAAGATATAAATACAAGACCTACAAAACACACATGCAAAGAGGGGGAAAAGGGTTAAGGGTTAGATAATGAGGGTTTTCCTTGATCAAACCCTAATTTGGTAATCAATTCCTAGATAATGGAATGAAATAGAAAGAGAATGATGAGTGATTAACATACAATGTCACAAACTCACCAAAAACCTTAATGTTGAAATATGAAGATATGCAACAAGATGCTCCAATGGATGCTTGATGATTCCTTGAGTGCTTGGGAATTGCTTGATAATTCCTTGAATAATGAAATGGAAATTAGAAGATTGTACGAGATGAAAAATGAGGGGAAAACCCTTTATTTATGTACCATAGAGAAAAGGAAATTTGCTTGGTTTGGGAATAATTGATGATAAATTGGACTTAATGAGGCTTTGATTTGGTGTTGTGAGGTGGTTTCAACATCCACACTAGGTCTTGGACCCTTATAAAATACATTTATTAATGTCTTGTGAAGGTGTTTTGAAGTGTTCTAACACATTTCTACACTTTTCTAGACTCTTCTTATTATAATTCATCTAAAAATCCCCTTATTATCCCTTGTCATATCCTATTTTAAAGTGTTGTAATGTATTGTAACAATATTTCACACTTTTCTAGGCTTATCTTCACTATTTACACCATTCTTTGACCCCTTTATGAACTCATAAGACTTAATTAAATGTATTTTTTTATGTAAACCTAAAAACAACATTAAATGTGACTCAATTCCTGACACCCACTTACAAGCCCAAGGTGGGACCCATTTTCCATGGGTGGTGAATGAGTCCTTCCTGGCTCCAAATTCAAAATAATTTAAATTCTCTTTCAGGTATTTATTTAAAAACACCTTATGTTAGTTTGTAATGTTGTATTATTCGGTAATTAGGGAATAATTGTCTATAACTAAGTGTTTTCCATCCATTTCAATCTCCCATTCATCCACTAACTCATTTTTACAACTCATTCATCACTTATCTTGTTTCTCAAGTCAATCAAGTTAGGGTTTTGTTAATCTACGTCATCAAGAAAGCTTCCAAAGACATTTGAGGGAAGATTATTCATCTTTTGCTAGAGACATTCAAGATAAATCTTCATGGCAAGGTAATAACTCCATTATTGCATGCTTTGAACATTACATTTTGCATCTTACATCATACAAAACATAAAAATCCCTCATTTTTTTTTGAAAAATCTCAAAAAAATATCCACTGGGACTCATTCGCCACCCTGGGCGAATTAATCCCTTTTGGCCCCTGAAACTACCTTTTATAGAGCTGAAAACCCTATTTTTATGCTTCTATTTCCTGTCATCAGTTATCTGTATCAGTTGGTTGACTTTTAGTATCATGCATTTCAGTAGATTATGCTTATATTAGCTCATTTCATGCATTGTTAAAATTCACATTTGCATTTCCAATCTCTCATCTTTCAGATTATTACATAGTGTCATCAGTAAATTGCTTTGTTTAAAATCTAAAAAGTTGCATTTCATCCTATGTCTTTACATTGCATTTTAAGTTTGCATATCTTCTCTTACATTTAATTCATTATAAATAAGCATTATTTACATTCATGGCACTTAGAATTTTGCAATTTTAATTTTCAGCATTAGTTCCTAGTTCATTTAGATTAGATTCATTAGCAAATGAAAAAAAAAAACAAAAAAAATCACACGATCCAATTCAAAAAATGATTCAATTTTGAAAAACCATAACATCCAATCCCTTTAGTAGTGATGATTTAGACATGTTAGGTGAAGCCCTTAAGGAAATCCTCTCACTAAGATCATCCATTAAAGATTTGACACAATAGGAAGCATGCATCAATAATCATGATAATCATAATTTTTCTTCTTCTGATATCTCTCCCATTGGTGATGAAGGTATCTTGATGAAAGAAGACACAATCATTGAAGATCATGAAAATTCTTTCTTGTATTCTTTCTCCTCCCCCTTGTAAAGACATTATGACACACAAAGTTGAAATCATTGCCACTACCCTACCTAGTCCTCATTCATCTCCCAACACCTCCCCTACTTGTTAAAATCCTTTAGTGAATAAGGATAATCTTATGAGTGATCATGACAAACACATTTGTGTAGAGGATATTATTAAGAGCTATGACAATCCTACCTCTCCTACTCAAGACGACATTCTAGGAAATGAGGATGAAAGTATAGATAATCATGACAATCAACCCTTTTCTTCTCCTAATATCTTCTATACACATGAAGAAGATAGTTTAGTGTTAGAATATATTATCATGGAAGATCTATTTGAACAAAAGAGTGCAATCATTAGTAACCATGAAACTCCTAATTATCCTTCTCTTGCTGCCTCTCCTATGAGAAATGAAGCTATCTTCCCAAATCCAATTATGAAATGTGATGAACACATTGTCTCTCCTCCTAGGGTCAATATTATCACACATAAGAATGATACCTTAGAGAAAGAAGACAACCAAATAAATCCTTCTTCATGTATCACCACTATTGATACTCAAAACAATCCAACCATTAATCATCCCCCTATGTGTGTTGAAGTTATTTTGGACACACCTAAGAATTATATCATTCTTTACTCACCATTACACAAGTAACAAGTTCACCATAAATCTAATCTCATTCTTCCAAATCATGGTGTTCGTGATTTTCCTTTCATTGACATCAACCCATCCAACAAGCCTTCACTCAATGTCCATACTATCACTCAAGATTATTCCAAGAAAACTCTACCCTTGGTACATCCAAAATTGATAGATATCTCATTAAACATGTATCTAGTAGAAAATTTATTTCCTTATCCACATAAATAACATTAGTTTCTGCTCCTTTCCATGCAATAGTTGTAGGATCATAATATACTCACTATTGCATGTTTTCCATCCATTGCAAGGGGTAGCATACAGTCATCCATTCCAGGCCCACCCTTGTCCTACATTCAGTGAGGGAAAAGGGTTAGAAATCCTTACCCATGTATGTCACTTCTTATTGTCTCTTTTCACTAATCGTTAAATTTTCATGAACATATAAGAGAAATATTAGTGTTGGCCTCCTACAATGATTTCATAACTAAGCCCTTACAATCATGATTTAGAGATTGGACATCTAAACTGAACAACTAATTTAATCATCATGAAAGTGAATTTAAATTGTTAACCAAAGGATGTGAACTGGAAATGGTCCAACACAGTATGTGCACTAGGAACTCTTAAGTAGCCATTTCTAATCTACAACTAAGAAACACACAATACTGGAAGTACATTGCTTGAAAAGGAAATAAAGAAAATGTTGAACATCAACCAATCAACTGTGTTGAATTGAAATGCATAATAGGAATAAAATATTTGAGCAACAAACATGAAACTACTTTGCCTGCTTTGGCTGGAGGAAAAAACACAAAAGTCACTTCTAGTGGCTGCAGGAATAGTCGATGCCAAATTTCTAACCAAGTACTAAACAAAACGTAATACTAAACTAATGCCAAACTAATAAAAAAATTTACTCACCAAGTGGGCCCCCTTGGATAAGTATCCTCTAAACTAACAAGAACTCAGATGCTCAAAATTAGAACTATATTTTATTCTCTGTAAATCATGAGTACAAAGAGTAATGTATTAAAACTTGAGTACAATATCAAATCATACAACCTATTCCTCTATTCTCACTAATCAATTGATTGACTAAAAAGTAGAAGGAAGGAGCATCAGATTATTATTTATGCTATTATCTAAACAAGGCAGTCAACTCCATGGCTAGGAGGTCGCCAATTAGGGACAACAAGGAAAGTGGAGCGATGATGGTTATGCATGCATGTAATCCGATTAGACATCCAAGTTAGATGCAAATTCAACACAACAATAATGCCTATGCATGCTCAATCATTAAACTCCACTAAAACAAGGTGGCTACACTCGATTGCATGGAGAATCTTCTATTGCTGGCCTTCTTTGACTTGGAGCAACTCCCATGCTAGACGTTATGGTGCATGCCCAACTGATGATGTCTTCCTCAACTTAGCACATTAAATCTGCATGGCAAGGTTAGTACACATAATAACTACACATCTATATTTTCCTTAAGAAACATTCAATAACCACATGCAAAATCAATAGAGATAGTTAACATATTATGACAAATATCATTAAAGCTTGTAGAGATAGGGTAATATCAAATGTCAATGGTTTGAGGGAAACATTATGCTAATACCAACACTTAGACATTTAAGTCCATTATATCTATGGGAAAATAGACTATAGATTCTCCCCAAAACTAGACCAAAAACTAGGCTCATCACTCCCCCCAACCTAACATTTTTTTGGTCCTCCAACAGGGGAAGTGTTGTTCTTCTACTTTGTTAAAGCTCTAAAATTTACAACTAAGAGTTTTTTGGCATTAGTAGTTACAATATGTGAATTAGGATCCTAATAAAATCCTCCCAATCTATCGAATTTGTCCCATTTCTTCCTCTCTATAGTAGTGTCATACAGATAGAATCTAAAATTTGGCATAGACCACATGAGCATGGGTGGCTGAAAAGTCAAGGGAATCCAAGACCATCCCTAAGTTCTTCCAATCTAAATATGTCTCTCAATTATTTTGAATGTTGTAACATAATTGTGGATGGAATGGGGCTTAGCCTATTTTAGCTCATCAGTAAAACTATTCCATCTCTATGATAGGTATCTCCTCATGGTTTCCTCCTTTATTGTTGTATTTACCTCATACTTAGTGTAAGCTACCTCAATTAAAGGCATAATCCTACTACCATAACTAGGTATGAGCAACATTCTATGCCATTCTCTAAAAATATCCCTTGGGTTTCTTGACTCATCTCTAAAAAATATAGGGATATCAGAATCCAACTATTTATAAGCACTATGTTGTTTTCCGTAACTAATCTCATTTTTCACCCAAGACATTAATGCTCAATGGGGGGTCATTTTCCTCTTTGAATTCGGCCCTAGTTGACCTAGCATCTCTAGAAATAGGGTAATTTTCACCATTAGCAAGTAACCCTGTAACTTTTGCAATTATTTCTTCTGTTTCCACAACTTCTAACCCTCTTATTGTGACTTTTCCTTCTGAAAATGTATGGGAAAATTCAAGGGAAATTCCTTCATTAAAATTATCCAACTTCAAAAAGTAATCTATCCATCCACACTTTTGAAATTTGACTTGCATCCTATAGTAAAATATCATGCACCATGGGTTCATTTCAAATTAACGCACCTCCCATTGTCTGCAACCAGAAAAATGCTCTGGAATTTCTTTTTTTGCAATTCCCCTTCTGAGAATCAAATGCACTTCCCTATAGTGTCTGCAAAATCTTAGGACCAACCTGCTAGATTTCTAGTGCTAGCATCAACTCAAATTCCTTTCTTTTTTCTTGCAACTCAAGATTATGACAGGGAAATAATGACAAGAAAATGAATGATGAAGGGAAATTATGATGTGAAGAAATGGCATATACAACTATTGTTACTTCACACATGCAAGTCGTCCTTCCTCGGATTTCAAATTTCTTCATTTTTAAATTTTTGACATAGCCTAATATTAGGCATTGTCTACAATTTTCCTACATTGTCCTAGTATCTTGAATCATAGAGCAAGGACCAATCTCATAGTTTGAACTTCTTTTCCTTAATAAATTTGTCATGCCACTTGATTCTCTAATTTTACACTACTTATATATGTTGTAGGGTTTCTCTTCTTATCTCATCAAAATAATTTAGTTGTATAATTCTTTCTCTTTATGCTTTAGAAATATCCATCCCTAAATTTATTGCATTCCTTAGAGTCTTATGTTCAAATTCAACTGGCAACATAGTTGTCTTTCCATATAGCAACTCAAATGGGGTGAAGCCTGTAGTTGTTTTCCATGTTGTGTATAGGCCCAAACAACTTCTGGTAATCTATTTTCCCAATCCTTTTTATGAATAGCTACTGTTTTAGTCAAAAAGGGTTCAATTTATCTATTGGTCACCTCAACTCAAGCCATTAGCCTAGGGGTGATAAGGAGTATACCTTTTGTGCATTATATTGTACTCATTCACTAGTGTTGCAACAAGAGTTGATGTGAATTGTGGCCCTTGATCAATCACTATTTCTCTTGGGACTCCATATCTTGTGAAAGTCTCCTCATAAAGAAATTATGCAACCTTGTTGTCTCTTACATGTTTCATGGCCTTAACTTCTACCCATTTAGTTACATAATCAATGCATACCAATATATAAGACTTACCATTTGATGGAGGGTCAATGGGTCCAACAAAATCCAATCCTCATTTGTTGAAGGGAGTGATTACTATCTGAGGGGAAAGTGGTATGTCATCATATTTGGCTGGTCTTCCCATTCTTTGACATCTATCAAATTTTTGGGTATACCATTCTGCATCCTTATGGAGTGTTGGCCAGTAATATCTTGTGTTAAAAAAATTCATTATTGTCCTCTTGAATGCAAAGTGTCCTCCACATTGTTCATTATGGCATGCATATGAAATGTCATATGTATCATCTTCACTCACACATCTTCTCATTACATGGTCAGGTCTAGTATAAAACAAACATCCAACAATCCATGAGAAAGGGAGAATTTTTTCAATGAGTATCCTCTTTTCTTTTGGGGAGAAATGAAAAAGAATTCTTCTTGTAACCAAGTAATTGGCTATGTCAACATACCATGGTATTTGTACACTAAGAGAGAATAGATTTTGATCAAGGAAAGAGTCATCTATGGGTTGATTATCTTCTAATGTAGTTAGCCTTGAATGAAAATATGCAACAATATTAGTCTTCCCTGGTTTATCTACAATGGTTATATCAAACTCCTGCATCAACAATAACCATCTTGCCAATCTACTTGTGATCAAGGGTTTGTTCATGAGGTATCTAATGGTTGCATGATCAGTGTGTACAAAGATTTGGTAGCCCATTATGTAATGTTTGAATTTGTCCAATGCATAAATTATTGTCAGCATCTCTTTCTCTGTCACTATATAATTGAATTAAGCTCCTTGCAAATTTTTTCTGACAAAGTAAATAGCATTTTCAACATATCCCTCCTTCTGTTCTAAGACTGCTCCTATGGAATATTCTAATGCATTATTGTGGATGTGGAAGGGAAGCTCCCAATTCAGTCCTTTGAGTACAAGAGAATGAGTCAAATCTTCCTTGAAGTTAGAAAATGCCCTGTTAGAAGCTTCAGTCCAATGGAATTTAGCATCTTTAGTGAGAAGAGTACACAATGGTGTTGCTACCTTGCTAAAATCTTTGTTGAATCTCTTGTAATATCTGGCATGGCCTAAGAAACTCCTAACATCATTTTGTTTTGTAGGTGTAGGAAGATTTGTGATTGCCTCAATGTTTGAAGGGTCTACTTGAATTCCTTTGTGGGAGATGTAGTGACCAACAACTACACCTTGCATCATCATGAAACACTTTTCACTATTAAAGGAAAAATTTTGATCCTCACATCTCTGTAGCACTCTCTTGACATTCTCCAATCCTTGATTACAATAAGCACCATAAGTGGTGAAGTCATCCATATAAATCTCCATGCAGTCATGAGAAATTTTTGAGAAGATGCTAATGACTACCCTCTCCAAAGTTGCAGGTGCATTGAACAAACCAAATGGGAGCATCGAATAGGAATAGGTCCCCCATGGATAGGTAAATGTGGTCTTCTCTTGGTCTTCTTTTGCAATTTGGATTTGGTTGGAGTTTTTGAATCCATCTAGATAAGAGAAATATTACTTTCCTACTAGTGTGTCCAAAACTTGATCAATGAAGGGTAAAGGAAAGTGATCCTTCTTGGTGGAAACATTAAGTTCTCTATAATCAATGCAAACTCACTACTCCCCTCCTTTCTCAGGCACAATAACTAATGGAGATGCCCACTAATATCTAAAATGGGGTATATAAATCCAACATCTAGAAATTTCTACAATTCTCCTTTCACAATCTCTCTTAGGGTAGGGTTGATTCTTCTTTGTGGCTATCTTAATGGAGCACAATCATCTCTGATCTATATTTTGTGTGTACAAAGTTTAGGATCCAAACCTTTCATATCATGATAATCCCATGAAAATGCATGTTGATTGGGCCTTAATAGGTTTTCCAATAATAGTTGCTACTCTTCATTTAATTTACTATTGACATGCAGGTATTTTCCTCCAAACAGTTAGATTTGTGTAGTTAATTCTATCATGGATTCTTCATTAATACATGGTACCTTTAGTTCACATGACAAAAATGTATGGACCATACCTCTTACTATAGGAGGAATGTGTGTAGGGACAATTTTTGCAAGAAGAGTGGTTGTAGGGAAAACATTTGCAAGAACAATGGATGTATGAAAAACGTATGTAGAAAGAGTGGTTGTAGGAAAACCATTTGCAAGAATAGTGGATGTACAAAAAACATATGTAGGAACAATGGTTGCAAGAAGAGCAGAAAGAAGTGTCCTAACTGAAGTAGAAGATGATGCTTCCTCCACTTCATAATGGTTTTGAATGATATTAGCCAACATTTCATCCTCGTCTTGGAGCTATGTGAAAGAGCCTCTTCCTAGCATCATAAGTTGAGCCATAGAATTAACTTCCACGACCTCTTCACCAACTTGTGGCCATCCAAAATATTCTTCAACATGAGATGATTGAGCAGGCGGATAGAGAAAAAAAATAGTACTCTTTCCATCTGAAATGATCATGTCACTAGAACAACATCCAATGTATGCATCTGCAATTTCCAACAAAGTCCTTCCAAGAATGATGGGATACCCACCTAGTGTAGCCTTAGAAGAAAGAATCATAAAATATATTGGATATTCCCAGGATTCTAGAACTACCACAAGATCCTCCACTATGCCATAAGGCTTAACAATAGAGATATCAACAAGTTGAATGATAGTAGGAGTAGATATCATACTTGCAATATTTAGATGTTTTGGGATTTCTTTGGTCATTACATTGATTGCTTCCCCTAAATCAATTAGAGAATTCTTCACTTTGATCCCATTTATGACAACTGCTACCAAAGGACTGCCTAGGTCATTATATTTGGGAATAGTCACTTTTCCCAGTATAATATCAACTAGTTGGCTCACCACATGACATGTAGTTGATTCTTTATTTTTCCTTCTTGTCTTCTTAAGATAAGCTTTCTTAATAGCTTTTTCTTAGATTGGAACATCCTTTATGGTTTGAAATAGGGGTATTTGAATACATATATGCTTTAGTTGATCTAGGATATCAAAGGTGGTATCCTCCTTTTATTCTCAAAGTGGAAACTTCCAATCTCTGAGGAAATGGTAGTTCTTGCTCAGTTTGTTTGGCTTGGACTAGTTTAAGATTTTTAGATGCATTTGGCTAAATGGGGTCATTTAGAGGCTCCTTCTCCTCTTCCACAAGAAGCTCAGTGATGATGGGCTTCAAAGGGCTTGGTAGAGTGGTTCTTGAATGTAGATGAATATCACTTACACTCACAACATATGTAGGGAATTGATTTGAATTAGTAGAGTATGTAGGCTGATCTTGCGATTTGTTATTAGGATTACTTGTGGGGTGAGTTGGTACTAAGTTGGTTTAGGTGAATTTGAGCTTTGACTATTAGGTGGAGGCATTAGAGTAGGTTGTCAGGAATGAGAAGGTGGTTGCATGTAATTGGTTTTTGAGTAGGCAATTGTTGTCGTCCTCTCCATTGATTTGTTTGCTACCAATTTCCTGGAGGTGGTTGCCAATTACCTTGGAATTTTTGCCAATTCCCCTAATTTTAGTGCCACTGAGGTGGAGAATTTTGATGATTGCACCAAGCATTTGGATGCTTACTCCAAGGCTATGGTGGATATCCTCAATAGCTAGGTGAATATTGGGGTTTCCATTAGTTACCAGATGAAAAATAATTAAAATATGGCCCAACATAGGATAGTGGATCTTGTGGCATACCTTGTATTGGAGCCCAAGGATTCCTTTGTGCAACATAGTAAACTTGGTCTTCTTCAATCTAAATTGGATTAAAATCAGGTGAATTTTCTTTCTTTCCAAGTTAGCTACCATCTTACATCTATAGTCATTCTTTTGTCTGTAGTGGGGAAAATACTCTGTCAACATCATCTATGCCTCCTCTTGCTTCTTCTTGGCCTGAACTGTATCTAGTTGGGTAGCTAGATTGTTGATAATGTCTTGCTTGAATTCTAACAACAAATGAGTGATCTTTATTCTTGAAACTCCACTAGTAGTTGACTTACCCATGGAATATTGATAACCTCTCCCTTTCTTTGAGGCTACCCTAGAGTAATTATGGCATATTTTCTTGATATCCTCCCAAGCAACTTGGGAGATATCTCCTCCTCCCATGAGGTCCAAGGCATCAGTGCAATTGTCATTGATTCCTCTCCAGAAAAGGAATTTTTATGAATCCTCATTAAGTGCATGATGTGGATATTTTTGTAGGAAAAACAAAAATCTTGCAATGTAGTCTTCCAGGGTCTCATCTTCCTTCTATTTCATCTTGAAAATTTCATCTCCTCTCATGTCACCACCTCTACAGTATTCCTTGTATTTCTCAAGGAACTTTGTCTTCATGTCTTCCCAAGTTTCCATAGTATCATTTCCTAGGCTCATGAACCATATTATTGATGCTTCCTTTAGAGTGGTAGGAAATAACTTAAGCTAATGGGCATCAGTTGTATAATCATAAATTCTATAGAGTATTCCAAACTAAAATAAGAAGGTATCAGGATCTTCTATCACAAGTCCATAAAACTTGGGGAATGATGAGCCAGGAATGTGTTTGATGTTGTCAATTTCATTTTGATGGGAACTGGGAAAATGAAAAGTTGGTGGGTTAGGTTTTTTCCCATTTACATCACCCATGCCTACTTGATGTGGTTCCAAAGTAAGGGGGTTCTCAGGCTAATTTTGATCTTCAGAGGAGACTTCAGAACTAGTCAGATAAGGATATGCATCTACAAAAGGGTGTGGATCTTCTTCTTCTAGTAAATTATGATATTCAATTAGCTAGAATGGATTAGGATTGTTAGGAAGGAATCTCTCCTAAGAGTCCCTTCTTCTTCCTCTATGCATGTGGAATTACTCAATATCAGTTAGCTCACACAAAAAATTGGTAATTAATAAAGGGGTAATTACTTCCTAAATGAGGATATCCTAAGAATAACTTCAGAAACACTACAACAAAAAAATATAACAATGACTCAAAAAATAATCATAGCTTGACACTATCCCTGACAATTGTCCCAAAAAAGTTGGCCTCCTACAATGATTTCATAACTAAGCCTTTATAGCCATGATTCAGAGATTAGACATCTAAGCTAAACAACTACTTTAATCACCATGAAGATGCATTTAAATTGTCAATCGAGTGATGCGAACTTGAAATGGGCCAGCACAGTATGTGCACTAGTAGCTCTTAAGTAGCCATTCCTAATCTATAGCTAAGAAACACACAATACTCAAAGTAAATTGCTTGAAAAGGAAATAAAGAAAATTTTGAAAATTAATCAATCAACTATGCTAAACTAAAATGCATAACAGGAATAAAAGATTTGAGCAACAAATATGAAATTACTCTATTTTCTTTGGTTATAGGAATAGACACAAAATTGGCTTCTAGTGGCTGTAGGAATAGTCGATGCCAGATTTCTAGCCAAGTACTAAAAAAAAAGTAATACTAAACTATTGCTAAACTAATAAAATGGATTACTCACCAAGTGGGCCCCCTTGGATAAGTATTCTCTAAACTAACAAGAACTAAGATGCTCGAATTAAGAACTTTATTTTATTCACTATAAATCATGAATACAAAGAGTAATGTATCAAAACTCCAGAGTACAATATCAAATCATGCAACCTCTTCCTCTATTCTCACTAATAAATTGACTAACTAAAAACTAGAAGGAACTAGCATCAGATTAATATTTATGCTATTAGCGAAACAAGGTAGTCAACTCCATGACTAGGAGGATGCCAATTAAGGAAAATAGGGAAAGTGGAGCAATGGAGGTTATACATGCATGGAATCTAGTCAGACGTAGATTCAACACAACAATAACACCAGTGCATGCTCGATCATTAAAGTCCACTACAACAAGGTGGTTATGCTTGGTTGCATGGAGAATCTTCTGCCGCTGGTCTTCTTTGACTTCGAGTGACTCCCATGTTGGATGTTATGGTGCATTCCCAACTGGTGGTGTCTTCCTCAACTTAGCACATTAAATCTGCATGGCAAGGTCAGTACACATAATAACTAAACATCTATAACTACCTTAAGAAACATTCAATAACCACATGAAAAATCAATGTAGATAGTTCACATATTATTCCAAATATCATTAAAGCTTGTAGAGATAGGGTAATATCAAATTTCAATGGTTTGAGGGAAATATTATGCCAATACCAAAAATTAATTATTAAATTCCATGACATATATGAGCAAATAGACTATAGATTCTCCCCAAAACTAGACCAAAAACTAGGCTCATCACTTGGGATGTGGACAAAATGTCTTCAGATTGATTGCCATGTGACATACTACCTTTGTTCAAGACACAAATTATTGAAAACATATGACTTGGCATAGCTTTTTGAATAAGATCTCATACGTTCTTCTACTTTAATGCAATATCTCATAGTAATGGAGTTAGCAACTGCTTTAAAGTGGGAGCATACATATACAACATCTTTGTGCAAATTTTGTTGTGTGATTTACTTTTTCTTGTGATGTGTCCACCCTGTTAGCTCTCAAAAATGTAGGTTTGAACCACAAAAGGTTTTCAGGCTTTCACAACATCTAAGGGTAACAAACAAGGTCAACATATTTAGACTTTCTACTCTTCAGGTGTTGCTAGACCTAGGCATGTGTACCTATATGAATCAGGCAAACTTAACTTTTAATTTTCTCTCTTGCAATGATTTGTCCACGATGGCAAAAAATGGACAAATAAAACTAAATTTGGTATATATTGTATACCAATGCTTAAAACTAAATTCTAATAAAATCAGTTAGCAGATGCAAGGGAGATGAATAAAATTGAAAGATGAGATGCAGAGACTAGTGCCTTATTGGGTATGCAAAGTCGAGAAAATTTGAAACAAATATCTTGTGGCATAAATTCAAGTTGTTTAGCATTTAATTTTGTTTATAATTTGTATAAACATGCAAGCATATGATTAGCGAGTTATTCTTAGTGATCCAATTGACATTATCTAATTACTATGATCAATTTAAAAGGTTTAATCTTTACTAGAAAGAATCAATCAATTAACCATATAGATGCAGCAAATGTGCACTAACAAACTGGATATAAACTTGTTACACCAATTTGAATAAATAGAAAAACACCACACTGGAGACAACTTAAATAATACTTTAATTGAAAACCATAAACAACTGATACCAGAAAAAACTGCATTATATTTTTTAGATTTCAATTGATATCTCCATGATTTGAAACATGCAACATAGTCTCGTATTATTGGCCCAATCTATCCAACTGTATATTCTCTACCTTATCTACTCCAAAAATCTGAAAAAATCCCCTTATTCACAATCAGGAATGAACATTTATACACCACCATGTGAACAGACACATCATTTCATATTCCAATGTCGGAAAATAGTAGTATTCAGGAAAATTTCATGTCAGCCACAATGTTTGAAATTTTTTTAATCGCCAATGAAACAGTTAGCGAGACAATCCAGAAAGTATGTCGAAGACAATTCAATCACTAGTTGCTCCATGTTCTCTATGCTTCATCGTGACCGATCTGAGTCAGAAAGATGTCATACAAATTACCTTATGTCTCATCAATATGCTTCTCATAGTATATTATTCATTCGCTAAAACATAGGGAAACTTCTCATCGAGATGCACCTTTTTTTTCGTTCACCTTCACCAAGACAATTCAAAGTCAGGGAGATATTATATAGACTACCCTATGTTTCACCAAAAATCCCATCCATCTCGTGTGTTGCTATGATTTTTTGATGACGGTGAGAGGTCACATAGATCACTTCATGTTTCACCGCGAGCCATCCCTCCATCCTGTGTCACCGAGACAAATCTATTCTCTCACCCAAATGTAATCTTCTATCTCATGTGAGTTGCCATGACTTACTATTATCATTAAATCCTTATACAAAATACTTTTTGTTTTACCGAAAGCACCAAGCTCACAATAGATCGCCAAGAGAAAGCAATTCTCACACCGACATAATCCCCATGCACATTATCGGAAAAACATATTAATGTTGGGGAGACCTCTTGTAGAATACTTTGAGTCATACCAAAAGTCTTCATCCAAACTGAATCACTGAGACAAGTCAATTCTCATGCCGACAAAGAAATTTTGTTTTCCATTAGCCAGACTGAAGGTCACTCGCTGAGACCTCATACCGATATTGCTAACTCCTACTAATATGCTCCTTTCATCCTTAGGTCACCAAGACAATGCCAACCTTTCACCGAAAACCATTCAGTTGACTTCATCGTCAAGACCTAATGTGCTCGCCAAAAATTTACATCAAAGCTCATAAGTCTTACCGAAGTAAATCCTCTCGCCAACGGTTGGTATGACATTAAGACCTTGCTATGACTTCACACCGAAAACCCCTTGTTTGGCAGAAAAGAAACCACATGCATTTTTCAGTGAAACTCCTCCCGATATGTATTCCTTTATTAGCAGTCAGTAAGACAAGGTGAGTTTACCAAGATGTTGCCCTGAATACCATGACTCTATCCAAAGTAAGTCCACATGAGCTAATTGATAAAACACATCGAGTTCATTGTGATATTACATCAATGCTGAAATCTTTTGCCGATATGTTCCTCCTGCCGCAGGTTGCTAAGAAATGAAGTACTAAGTGAAATATTACCCTGATGACCCTTGGCTCTTTCTGATACATCTTTTGTTGTTGAGACCATGAAGAGGTCCTATCAAACAAAACAATAGAAAAATTCAAGTCATTGTGAAAGTGTGAAAGTCATGCCGATATGCCTGCAGCAAACAAATGTTAACATGAAAGCATCATGGGTCAGGGAAACCTAGATAGACATATGTTGATATGGACCACAACGTGAATAATGCATGACTCGATGGATTCAATGGGGTCACACAAGCAAAAAAAGGGTGAAAATATCATGAAATGAATAAAAAGTGCCTAAGGTAGGACTCAAATGGAGACCCAGGGGGATGAAAGATATGTAAAAATCATTAGATTTTTATAGTTCCAACAGTGGCTCCATCTACGGATGAATGAAAGTGAGATCATTGCAAGGATCTAGATCTTTGGGTGAGCAGACCAGACAAAATGATGAGCAGTGAGCAAAAATGGAAAGAATGGCAATGGAAAAGAATGTAAAATGGAGATGGAGAAAACCCTAAACTACTATACATGGAAAATTATTTAAAAGAAGGAAAATAAGGATTTTCCATGTACTGGCAAGTCCTATTCCTTTTATTTCCTAAACTACTGTGCATGGAAAATAATTTAAAAGAGGATCATCAAGAGTTGTCCATGCATTGGCAACCCTTAATCCTTTGTGTTACTCAAGAGAAAAATTGTTTCAGAAATCGCCCATGTACAGGAAATTCCTAATCTTCACCAGCCATATTCTGTAGATAGTATGAGTCTTCGCCTTTCTTTCCAACCACAACAAAATGTCCCAGCCACAAAGCTTCAAATTTACCATGCTTTCCCTTCTCCTGGCACCTTGCGTTCCACATCAGTACTAGATCACTTTCTTCAAATTTCCTATCCTTTTCTTTTTTGTCAAATAGATATTTCATCTATGTCTATAACTTTATGTTTTGATTTTGGGAAACTCTCCTTATTTCATCAAGTTTAGCTAGTTGCTCCATTCTTTCCTCCATGGGTTCAAGAACATCCAAATCTTCCTGGAGGACAAATTTGTAGACTGGTAACAAATTCTGCAAAGGCATCCTAGCCTGTGTACCATACACTAATTCAAATGGAGATTTCCCAATTGCCATTTTTACTATAATCCTATCAGCCCAAATAGCCAATGTTAACTTCAAATCCTAGGCTTTCTTATTGTGACCTAGCATTCTTCTTATAATCTTCAGAAGACTCTTATTACTAGATTCTACTTGTCCATTAGCTTGTGGATGGTAAGGGGTTGCATAAGAAATAATAATGCCATTTGAACTACAAAAATTTCTGAATTCATCTGATCTAAAATGCATCCTGTTGTCAGTGATCAACCTTAGAGGTATACCAAATCTGGTAATGATATTATCCATCAAGAACTATGTCACCACCTTACTTGTAGCTTTTTTAGTTGGGATCGCCTCTACCCATTTGGTAAAATAATCAATGGCCACCAATATCCACCTATGTCCACCACTTGATTTTTCTTGTATCTCTCCAATGAAATCAATTCCCCATTGATGAAAAGGGGCATTAGCCTGCAAGGGCCAAAGTGGTAGAGCTCCTTGGTACTTCAATTTTCCAGAGAACTTCTAGCAGGCCTCACATTTTCTCACATATGCAAAATAGTCATTAAAAATATTAGGCCAATAATAACCTACCCTGAGAATTTTATGTGTTGTTGTCTTTGTTGATTAATTTCCTCCACAAACTCCTTCATTCATTTCACTCATGACATGTTTGGCTTGAAATTCATCCAAACACAACAATAGTATACCATCCCTATTCTTCCAGAATAGATCACCATCCATAAAAACATACTTAGATGCCTACAACTTTAGTGTTCTTTTTAGGTTGTCATTCAATCCCTCTGGACACTTCATGTATTTAAGATAATGCATGATATCTATATACCATTGAGTATGCTCAATTCTTGCAATTTCATTTTCTTCTTCTACATTGAAAATTTGGTTTGGTTCAATATTCACTTTTGTCATCAACTTGGCCAAGCCTTGACCTCTTACTAGTTTAGTAATTTGTACCTCCATATCAAATTCTTGGATTTTTTTTATCCATTTGCATCTTTTGCCTGTTACTTCAGACTATGTTAGAATATCTTTAACAGCTGCATGAGGCACATAAGCAACCACCTTTGCTCTAACAAGATATGACCTGAAAGCTTTTATAGCTTTCACTAGTGCAAATGCCTGTTTTTCCATTATATCATACTTTAATTTAGACCCCTGTAATGACTTACTAAAGAATGACACAGGCTATTCATAACCATCCTCACTTTTTTGTAACATAACAGCAACAATAGTGTGCATTGAGACGAATGAAAATATCTAAAAAGGTTTTGCAAAATCTGTAGATTTAAGAATAGGAGCCTCCTTGATGGCTCGTTTGATGGATACAAAAGCTTCCAAGGCTTCTATAGTCCACTCTACCTTTTGTCCTTTCTTCAGCATTTTTGATATAGGTTCAATAATCTCAGCAAAGTTAGAAACAAATCTCCTAACAAAATTAATCTTTCCAAAGAATGACTTTATTGCCTTAATAGTTTTAGGGATGGGAATTTTATCAATGGCCTCAACCCTTTTAGGGTCTATCCTAATCCCTTCCTTTGAAACAATATGCCCCAAGAGCTTACCCTCTATGATTGAAAAATGGCATTTCTTAGGGTTCAAGCTAATACCATATTCAATGGCTTTTATAAATACCTTTTTCAGATGATGGACATGATCTTCAGACTTCTTTGAATAAGCAGTGAGATCATCTTGATACACCACCATGATGACATTGATGAAATAAGCAAATTCCACATCCATAGCCCTTTGGAAAGTCACCCCTGCATTAGTGAGACCAAATGGCATTCTTACGTATACATATGTTCCCCAAGGAGTTGTAAATGATGTCTTATATTGCTTAGACTCTTTGACCATAACCTGGTTAAAACCTAAAAACCCATCCATCATAGACAGCAATTCACACCCTGTTACCTTATGCAATATAGCTTCCATATTGGGTAAAGGATAATTATCTTTAAGGGATGCTATGTTTAGATTTCTGAAATCTACACACAACCCAGTATCTCCATTTTTCTTTCTCACAGGGACCAAGTTTGAAACCCACGTTGAGTGCCTGATTGGTTTAAGAACTCCACTGTCTCTAAGTTTTGCCAATTCCTCTTGCATTTTAGGCTCCAAAGTTGGATTTATAGGTCTTTGCTTTTGTCTGAATGGCTTAGCGTCTGGATTCAATGGAATCTCATGCTGAAACAAATCTTCCCTATATGCTTTTAAATCTTCATAAGACTAGGTAAACACTTATTTATACTTTCTCAGCAATTCAATCAGCATTCTCCTTATTGTAGGGCTTATCTTTTTCCCTATGTACACCTTTTTTGGTGCCATCTCAGTTCCCAAGTTAATTTCATCTATATCTTCCATTTTAACTAGTGTTTGTTTCATGAGAGAGTGATTATTCCCATCATACACCCTCTCCAATGCCACTAAGCCTTTAGGAAGCTTATTTGTTTTGAACTGTAAGATTTCTTTCCCAAAGACCTTTTGCTTCTCATCCATTTCTTCAACAAAGGCATTGAAGTTGATCTCTTGGGCTTCAAACGGATCTATACAGTGGAGGAACTTCAAAAGATCAGTATCATCATTGAAGACCAGCCAACTATAAATGTTGTCAGGAATGACAGGCCTTGTCTTGAATTCAATTTGTGACACCCTAGCCAATGTAATATCATCTCTTTTCAATGCTACATTTGCTAGAAAATTAGCCATTATGTTCTTTGATCTATCTACCCATTCAATTGAGAAGGCATCAAATAGCTCAGTTGTATCCCATACAACATTTCTGTACTACTTCAATATTTTATGTTTTGTTGCATACTTGGACCTGATTTGTGAAACAACCAACTCTAAATCTCCAAGAATAACCAGCAACTTGATTTTATGTTTCACAACTATATTCAGTCCTGTTAATAAAGCTTCATATTTTGCCACATTGTTTGCACATTCAAATGCTAATAGGAATGAATACTTAAAAGTAATACCTTCTGGTGAAACAAATACTATCCTTGCTCCATTACCTTCTTAGCTACAGGCTCCATAAAAGTACATCTTCCACACACTGTTGTAGTTCTATGCAACATGCTTCTTAATTGGATCACTATTGGTTAATTCTGGCTGGGCTAGTTCTATATTAAAACTCCCAAGATCAACATAAAAAAAAAAATTATTTGATCTTGTGGTATACAATCAATAAGTTGGTTCATCCTTGGCTCTCTGTACAACTTCACCTCTTGGCCATTTACTAGAATTTTTGCATAAGATATATCAAGCTGAACATTTCCAACAATTGCTATTGTCCACTATCTTGATAAAAGCATACCAAATTGAGGAGTTTTTATTACTGTTATATCAATATTGTAAGCCACTTGAGGATAAGTATCTAGCTAAACTTCAACATCTTTCATTATACCTACCACAGGAACAGGTCGGTTATCCATTGCATAACATTTTCCTTCATGTGTATCCACCCACATGCCTATTTGTTTCATCACTCCTATAGGCATAATATTCATGGCAGCACCAGAATCTATCATGCAATTTCTTAATAATTTGTTATTTATGAGTAATGTAGTGAAAAAGGGATCAACTTGTGGAGGGCTTGTCAACACATTACTCAAGTAGATTTCAGGAATACTTACTTTATCCTACTTATTTTTAGAATTTTCATGTTTTTCATTTTCATTTGTTATCAATTGCACTGAACTGTCCCTATATTCCTTAATTTTCATCATTTCAAGAAGTGGAATAGACATCTTTACCTCAAACAAGGTCTAAGTGAAATCGAAAGAGGAACCTTCTGCCTTAATCATTTTCTTTTGTTCTAATGTTTCTCCTTTGTTCTCTTCCTTTTATCTTTTACCTAGTTGATTAGTCTTTTGAATTTCTTTGTGTAATTATTTCACTACATCCTTTTGGATAGGCTTTTGTTCGCTTTCTTCATGTTGTTATTTTTCAACCCTTTTCGCAATTCCTTGTGTTGCCTTTCACTCTTTCATGAAGATTCCCCTAGGAACACCTTCCTTCTCATTTACTATCCTATTTCTCAACCACTACTTACTCTTTGCTTCTTCAACAATAGCGACAGTTAATCTCTTTATCTCCTCTTTAGAGAGTTTCCTCATGCTACCTTGAGTAAGAATCTCATCAGAATATTGCTCTGTATAATGTTCTTCAAAATCAGAAAGAATCTGCTGCTCAACCATGTGGACATTTTATTTCGGATTTGAGACATCATGCTCATAACCTTCATCCTCTGAAGATGAATATCTCTCCTCCACATGGTGAAAAGTGTTTGAAGTTAAATACACTTTATGATCTTCTCTACTATTTCCCATCAACATTCCTTCCTCTTGCATTCTTTGGGCTACAACGTAGTAATTTGGGGAATGTGGCTTATCACAGACTTCACAGAAATAACTATTATTTACCATATAAGTTCCCTTCTTCCTCAATGGATTAGGAGTTCCTTTGTTTCTAGGCTTATCAGTTATAGGCTTTCCATCCTTCCAGTTTGTATTATAGGGCATGTCATGTAACCTTGCCCTTGGCCTATCATTCCTGTATGTGTTCTCCTATTTATATTGATAAATATTGTTTTGTTGAGAAGCCCTTGGGTTTTCTCTCTTATCAATTATCCTAGCAGCCCTCCTATTGTTTTCAATTGTTAATGTTGTATTTTGAGCTTCAGCCAAGTCTCTTGGGAATCTATTTCTTAATTCATATCCTATTTTAGGATCGAATGCATTCAGGTAAACACTCAAAGCTACAAAGTTTGGCAACTTTGATCCAGGAGGAATTATATTTTGCATCTTATTGAATTTCTGGTTGAAATCATAGATTGAGTCATTCTAATTTTTTTGAATTTGCATCAATTCATGAAGAGCAGCATTAGGTGCACTTTGATTCCCATATTGCTCGAGGAATCGGTCCTGAAATATTTGGAGAGAATAAATTGAGGCTGTTGCTAGGTTGTTGAACCAATCCCTAGCTTCTTCAATAAGAGATCATGAACAATCTCATATGCAAGTCTTCATAAGGAACATCCAAATCTTGAATGAAAGCATTGAAACTCCTTAAATGATCCTTAACAGTGATTGCATTACTCCCTATAAACTTAGGCACCAGGCCTCTCTAGCTGCCATCCATAGGATAAGGGTACAACTAAAACCCTGCCAAGTCAAATTGTCTAATCATAGTGGTATACTGATGAGGAGGAGGGTTGGGTGGATATTGATACTAGTACATAGGATTATTATATTATGCATTTTGCTGTGGCACATGATGCTAACCAAGAGGTGGATAATTTGTATGTTGTGTGGGAATATGAGGTGGATGATTTGGCTATCTATATTGATTCCCAATTTGATGGTGACGGATCCTTGGTGGTTCAAAATACCCAGCACCATGATTACCCTATTTATGAGGTGGTACATACTTTGAGGGGCAACCACCTGTGTGAGGAATGTTCTGAGCTTTTTGTAGTTTGAATTCTCTCATTGCTTGTATCATTTGAGATTTTTCCTCCTCTTCCCTCTCCTTTTTCTAAGATTCAAACTGTGCTTTAACTTCTTCATAAGTTAAAGATTCATAATTTTCTTGAGGAATTTCTTGATTAGTGGGTCCCTTATGATTACCTTCCATTTTTTTATCATATTCATGTTGAATTCTGATTCATTTAGCCTCAAGTTCAGCTCTAAACTCAGCCTATTTTTGAGGATTGTAAAAAGGATTATTTTGATCTTCAAGGGTATAGGGCTCTTCACTCGAATTATCATTCCATGTGTCATAATAGTTATATGTTTCACCATGAGGTATTGATGTTTTGTCTTTGTTTGTCATGCACATGTCCTTGCTTACCCCTTTACCCTTGTCATCCTTATCATTCTTTTATGTCCACTTACTACTACCAATAGGAGCTCCAAAATGACATCCCCTAAATTGAGATCTTCTTCCATTCATATTGCAATATTTTATCAGAGTCGCCACTCACTTTCTTAAAAGTGAGAAAATATTTTTACTTGTTATTCCCAGTGGAGTATGTACATAATATTTCTAACTCTATGATTGAGGCATAGATTCTTTCTTACTCCCTAGTAGAGTCGCCAATTTATTAGCTCTCAAAAACACAGGTTTGAACCACAAAAGGTTCCCAGGATTTCACAATGTTTAAGGGTAATAGACAAGGTCAATAGATTTAGACCTTCTACTCTTCAGGTGCTGCTAGACCTAGGTGGGTGTACCTATATGAATCAGGCAGACGTAACTTTTAATTTTCGCTCTTGCAATGATTTGTCCATGATGGCAAAAAATGGACAAATAAAACTAAATTTGGTATATATTATATACCAATGCTTAAAACTAAATTCTAATAAACTCAGTTAACATATGCAAATGAGATGAATAAAATTGAAATATGAGACATAGAGACTAGTGCCTTATTGGGTATGCGGAGTCAAGAGAAAATTTGAAACAAATACCTCATTCTTGTAGACATTCAAGTTGTTTAGCATTTTTTTTTATTATAATTTGTATAAACATGCAAGGATATGATTATCGAGTTCTTCTTAGTCATCCAATTAACATTCTCTAATTACTATGATCAATTTAAAAGGTTTAATCTTTATTGGAAAGAATCAATCAATTAACCATACAGATGCAACAAATGTGCACTGACAAACTAGATATATACTTGTTAGACCAATTTGAATAACTAGAAAACACCATACTGGAGACAAATTAAATAATACTTTAATTGAACACCATAAATAACTAATACTAGAAATAATTGCATCATATTTATTAGATTTCAATTGATATCTCCATGATTTGAAACATGCAACATAGTCTTGTATTATTGGCCCAATCTACCCAACTGTATATTCTCTACCTTATCTACTCCAAAAATTTGAAAAAGTCCCCTTACTCACAATTAGGAATGAACATTTATACACCAGCATGTGAACTGACACATCGTTTCATATTCCAATGTCGGCAAACAACAATATTCGGGCAAATTTCATGTTAGCCATAGTGTTTGAAATTTTGTTAATTGCCAATGAAACAGTCGGCGAGACAATCCAACAGGTATGCCAAATTAAATTCAATCGCTAGTCACTCCATGTTCTATGTGCTTCGCCATGACCCATTTGAGTTGAAAAGATGTCATATAGATTACCTTATGTCTCATCGATATGCTTCTCATAGTATATTATTCATTCGCTGGAACATAGGGAAACTTCTCACTGAGATTCACCTTTTTTTTCATTCACCTTCACCAAGACAATTAAAATTCAGGGAGATCTTATAGAGACTTCTCTATGTTTCACAAAAAATCCCATCCATCTCGTGTGTCACTATGACTTATTGATGTCGGTGAGAGGTCACACAAATCACTTCATGTTTCATCGAGAGCCATCTCTCCATCGTATGTTGCCGAGACAAATCTATTCTCTCACCAAAATGTAATATTCTATCTCATGAATGGTGTCATGACTTACTATTATCGGGGAATCCTTATACAAAATACCTTTTGTTTTATGGAAAGCATCGAGCTCACCATAGATCACCAACAAAAATCAATTCTCACACTGACATAATCCCCATGCACATTATCAACAAAACATATCAATCTTGGGGAGACATCTTGTAGAATACTTTGAGTCATACCAAAAGTCTTCATCCAAACTAAATCATTGAGACAAGTCAATTCTCATGCCG
This sequence comes from Sequoia sempervirens, assembly GCA_007258455.2. NCBI lineage: Eukaryota > Viridiplantae > Streptophyta > Pinopsida > Cupressales > Cupressaceae > Sequoia > Sequoia sempervirens. The sequence goes on along the minus strand of VDFB02358134.1, from coordinate 33,101,678 downwards.
ACAAAGACCCTTTTGTTTTCCATTGGCAAAACTGAAGGTCACTCACTGAGACCTCATACCAATATTGCTAACTCCTACCGATATGCTCCTTTCATCCTTAGGTCACCAAGACAATTCGAATCTTTCACTAAAAACCATTCATTTGACTTTGTCAGCAAGACACAATGGTCTCGCCAAAAATTTGCATCAAAGCTCATAAGTCTTACTGAAGTAAATCCTCTCGCCATCGGTCGGTATGACACTAAGACCTCATTATGACTTCACACTGAAAACCCCTTTTTCGTCCAAAATGAAACCACATTCATTGTTCAATGAAACTCCTCCCAATATGTATTCCTTTATCAGCGGTTCGCAAGACAAGGTGAGTTTGCCAAGATGTTTCCCCGAATACCATGATTCTAGCCAAAGTAAGTCCACATGAGCTAATTAGTAAAACACATCGAGTTCACTATGATATTACATCGATGCTGAAATCTTTAGCCGATATGTTCCTCCTACCACACGTTGGTAAGAAATGAAGTACTAAGTGAAATATTACCCTGATGACCCTTTGCTCTTGCCGATACATCTTCTATTGTCGAGACCATGAAAAGGTCCTGCCAAATGGAACAATAGATGAATTCAAGTCACTGTGATAGTGTGAAATTCATGTCGATATGCCTACAACAAACAAATGTTAAAACAAAAGCATCACAGGTCAGGGAAACCTGGATAGACATATGCCACTATGGACCACAACGTGAATAATGCATGACTTAATGAATTCAATGGGGTCACACAACCAAAACAAGGGTGAAAATATCATGAAATGAAGAAAAAGGGCCTAAGGTAGGACTCAAATGGAGACCCAGGGGGATGAAAGATATGTAAAAATCATCAAATTTTTATAGTTACAACAGTCCCCTTTGTGGTGTCATTGGGTTTGATGCCTTCCAAGAGTGCACAATCAACTGAAGTATCCTGATGCAAACAAAGTATCCCATGGCTAATGATCTAACACCCTTACTTGTCCTCTCTTGGAGACATTAGGCACAATGCTCCCTAAGAAGAAGACCTTACTTGAACAAAGAAAAATCCCCTTTAACAAAATTTTTACATGCCATTCAAAACATTTACAAAAACATTACATTGTGGTGCCTTATCAATGTTATCAGGAGCATAACTTTAGTATGGTTAGTATAATGGGAAGCTGACACATTGGTATGAATTTCTCATTATATGGTGGGAAGCCAACACACTAGCATGAATTTTTCACTAAACCACTTCTTTGGGATATCTCACCCCGCAGATGACTTGATGTTCCATGGCCCTAGAGTGAGTGCATCACCTTATTTTTCTTTATTTTAGTTTTTTCCATTAGATTATTTTTTATCTTGATGGTTTGACTTAGGATCTTGGATCTTGAGGGCTTGAGTTCCTTCTTTATCTTTTTCATCCTTTGTCATTTTCATCTATACACTTGGATCTCTCTTGAATGTCTACTTTTGTGTGAGTTTGAAGCAATTTCATCTACTCACTAAAGTGGGGGCTAAATGTACCATAGAAAAAAGGAAACTTGCTTGATTTGGGAATAATTTATTATAAATATGACTTAATGAGGACTTGATTTTGTGTTATGAGGTGGGTATGTGCATGATCATGATGGGCCAAAAAGTGGCGATATGATGGGTATGTGGATGATGACATTTTTTTTATCCAAAATTGATGAAACAAAAGGGTTTTTTAAAGGAAATTCTCAGCTTTCCACCAATATAAATTATGCTTTACTTTGAATTTAATAAATAATTATTATTCATCTTTTATTTGAATTATGACTAAAGTCCTAATTGATAGGCTGATTGAAAACATCTATAGCTTTCAAATGGTATCAAATTTTTTTGAATATGAAACATGCATCACATTCTATGCTTCACATACTATATGATTAAATTAAATTAAATTAAATTTCATGAAGTTTTGACCAAGTTAAGGTGGTTCATATGAGTTTTATATGTTAAAAAATGTAATAAAAATCATCATTAATTATTTACTTGCAAAAAAATTACAAAAAAGTATGCATCACATAGGTACATGAGTCCTCTTATATCTAAAATATTATAAAAAAATATTATCATTTTATTGTGGTTAGGCTAGTTAAATAGACACCTACTTATTTTTTCCCTAAAATTTAAGTACTACTGCATTGAAATTTCAAATTTTCACCAAATAGATTTTAAAAAATAAAATATACCTAGTAGTTTAGAAACTAAATTCCATTTTCTTCAAATTCTATTCTTACATATTTTTGAAATAATAAATATAACTTATTCAAATTTTTACATCAATTTTCCTAACTCAGATTTTTCTAAATTTTCATCGCCACTGAAGGGCCTATTTTTTCCATGATGATCCTGCACATACCCAGGTGTTTTTCACATCCACACTAGGTCTTGGACCCTTATAAAATGTATTTATAAAGTCTTGTAACAAGATTTCACAATTTTCTAGGCTTATCTTCACTATTTACATCTTTCTTTGACCCCTTTATGCACTCATAAACCTTAATTAAGTTTATTTTTTAATGTAAACCTAACAAAAAACATTAAATGTTACTTAATTACTAACACCCAGTAACAATTCCAAGGTGGGATCCATTCACCATGGGTGGCGAATGAGTACCTCTTGGATTCAAATTCAAAATACTTCAAATTTTCTTTCAGGTGTATATTTAAAAACACCTTATGTCATTGTGTGATGTTTTATTATTTGGTAATCACATCATAAGTGTGTATAAATAAGTATTTTTCCATCCATTTCAACCCCCCATTCATCCATTAACTCATTTTCACAACTCATTCATCACTTATCTTCTAACTCAAGTCAAGCAAGTTAGGGTTTTGTCACTCTAAGTCATCAGGAAAGCTTCCAAAGACATTCAAGGGTAGATTCTTCATGTTTTGATGTATAAATTCAAGATCAATCTTCATGGAAAGGTAATAACTCCATTATTTCATGCTTCATTATATTCTTTCCTCATTTTGGTTGAATTACCTAAAAGAGGTTTCACCAAGGCAAACCCCCATGCCCCAACATTCAACATTTCTCTTCCTTTCTTTATGTGTTTACAAATTTAAATATCTTGGAGGCTTAGGAATCATTGAATATTTCATTGCAAATTTTTGTAAGTTATCTCCTCATTGGACAAGTCAAAATACCCATAAAAAGTCATTTTCACACCCAAATCTGAAAGTTTCAAAACTAGACACCTAGAGAAGTAGAAAGTACAGATTGAAGGCTCCTAATTCCACCTTTGAATATTCAAAAATTCAAAATTGGACTCATTCACAATGGGTGGTTAATGAATCCCACTTCTAGGCATGTTTTTAGTTTTCTGCATTTTGAGATACCCATTTGTTTGAGACGGGTTTTGGAACAGTTTCACAAAACAGGGACTGATTCACCTAGAATGGCGAATGAGTGCCACTAGGCCTAAAACTCAGCATCAACAACATTCCAAAATCCATTTCTAGGTTTCATCCATATTCTAGATGCACACTTTCAGTCTCATCCATTTCTTTTTAGTTTTGTTCATATTTCTAGGTGTTTTTGCATTACGCAATGTGTGTTCAAAAAAATTACATTTCGTAGGTTTTTCATACTTAATCAATCAATTAAACCACTTAGATACATTTATATCATTACATTTAGTCTTTAATTCATCATAAATATCTTATATTGAGTGAACCACCTAGATTTTGTGGTGTGGGATCTATCTCTCTTCATTAGGTGAAAGACCCTAATTGAGAAAAAGAGACATAACATTCACACCCTTAAAGTCTATGGTTCAATTTATACTTAATTTTTCAATATTTCCCAAAAATATTACATCATAGGCCAACCTCAAGGTTAGGAGAATAAAATCTTGCGAAAAAATTAAAATTATTTTGATTTTTATGCCTAGTGGGACTAAGTCGCCCCAATTGGCAACTTGGTCCCACCAAGGGAATTTTATTGTGTGTCAAGAATTAAATTGTATTTAATAATATTTAATAGGAATATTCTCAAAAATACACTTAAGTATGGCTAGAAAGTGCACTAAGGGGTTATTTAAACATAAGAAATGGTTGAATCAGTGATGACAAGCCTAGAAAAGCATGAGAGTTTGTTACAACTCTTTACAAAACATTGAAATAAGATTTGGTAAGTGATAAAAAGAGGTTATTTAAATGAATTATAATGAAATGGTCCTATAAAAGTGTGAAAGTGGGTTCCAACACTTCACAACACTTTTACAACACATCCTAAAATTCTTAATGATTCTCAAGGGTCCAAGACCTAATGTGAATTTTTTGGCCACATTACAACATTAAATCTAGATAAAAACAAGCCAAAGCCACTAGGAGGTACCAAACATGACAAAAAGTAGAAGGGTTAGTTTTTTCATGTCCACAACACCATATTATGCATCATGAGGCTTATTTTGATCAAAGGCCTGACTAGCTCAATACATGAACTTAATTTATGCATTCCCTAATATCCGAGCTAGCAAAATATCCCTTGTGGAACCCATTCACAACTTTGGGCGAATGATCCCATGAAGATGGGATGAATATTCCTATGATGGTGAATAAGTCCCATCCACGTAGGACCCATTCACCAAAGATGGTGAATGAGTTGCATTTGGTCCATTTTTGAGCTTTGAGTAGGAAAAATTAGGGTTTAAGTTTAATTTTCTACAATTTCATCCTAGGGGATCAAATTAATGAGAATTTAAGTGGGTTTCCTATATAAATAAGCCTCCAAACCCTCGTTCCATTCAAGTATCATAAGGTATTCATGTTATCAAGTCAAGCAAGCTAGGATTAGGTCATCAAGATAGCTTTCAAGAGCACTTCAAAGGAATTCAAGGGTAGATTATTCATCCATTTTTGTAGAAATTCAAGATCCATCATCATGTAAGCATTCTAATTCTATCATTTCATCATTTTGATTTAATTACCTCAAAGGGGTTTGGCCAAGGCAAACCGCTATTCTCTAACATTCAACATTTCTCTCTTTCTTTGTGTGGTTGAAGATCTAGGTACTTTGAAGGATTGGAGATGCTTGAAGAATAGGTTGCAAACTTATTGAAGACATCTCTCTATTGCAAAGGTCAAATTTTTTACAAAAAAGTCACTTATAGTGCTGAAAATTAGGGTTTTGGATCCGGACACCTAGAGGAACAAAAAAAGAAGATCGAGATCTTTTGATTCCACTTTCCTATTTTTTAGAAAAGTGAAAGTTGACTCATTTACCATTAGTGGTGAATGAGTCCCACTATACCTATTTTTTAGAGCTTTTTGTGGATTTGGATACCCATTTGGCTAAAACAGTCTCTAGTGCAGTTTTCCAAAATAGGGACTTATTCACCCAGAAAGGTGAATGAGTCCCACTAGGCTTAAAAATTAGCATCTTCAAAATTCTAGAGCTATTTCTAGTCTTCAATACATTTCCAAGTGCACAATCTTTGTTTTATAGCTTTCTATTTTGCTTTATTTGCATTTCAAAAATATTTTCTAGGTATTTTTGCATATCACAATGTGTTTTCAACCATCTTAGTTTTGCATTAGTAGTTAATCTCTTTTGTCAATTTCCATCCTTAAGAACAATCCCCTTTGACATATTTCAATCTCCCTTGCATTAGAATCTCAAGGGCTTGATCTTGAGTGTGAACATTGTGAAATCGAATCCCTCTTCATTCATTCCCCTTTAGGTGTGAACAATGAAGTTGTGTGTTCCATTTCCATTGTCTACATTTTGGTGAACCTAATTTTCTATACCTTCTTGTCTGATTTGAAGTCCATCATAATCCTAGAATTAACTTGCATTAAATTTTCATTTCATTTGCATTACTTAGTTTCCATTATAGGGTTTCAAAATTTTACATTAGTGGAAGTGAATATACGTTGCATTTTTGCATATCAAATCATTGAAAAACATCTGAAAACTACATTTACACTTAGGTTAGACATAATACAACATAAAAACCATTAAAATCCATTGAAAATTACTAAAATTTTTTATGAAAACCCATACTGGGACTCATTTTCCACCTTGGGAGAATCAGTCCATGTACAGATCTAAAACAACCTTTTATAGCACTAAAAACTTGTTTCTAAGCTTCTATTTTCTACAATTGGTTAGTTTTTTCACTATGTTGACTTTTTGTTTCATGCATTTTATAACATCTAGTTTAATTGGTCCATTTCATCCATTCCCTAATTTCAAATTTGCATTCACAATATTTTATTGCATAGTGTAATTAGTAAATTACCTTGTTGGAAATCTGAAAAATTGCATTTCATACTACGATTTTATATGCATTTTATGTTTGCATAGCTTCTACTACATTTTAATCATTATAAATAGAATTATTTACTTTTATGGCAACTATGGATAGTATGACTTTTGCAATTTTCATTTTCAGCATTAGTTCCTAGTTCATTTAGATCATATTCATTATAAAATGAAAGCAAAAAACTAAAACCATCACAAGAAAAAATTCAAAAAATGCTTACATTTAGAAAAATTATACCATCCAATCCCTTTAGTAGTGATTAATTATACATTCTAGATGAATCCCTTAAGAACATCCTCTAACTAAAATCATCCACTAAATATTTGATACAAAAGGATGCAAGCATTGATAATCATGATAATTATAATTGTTCTTCTCTCGATATCTCTCCCATTGGTGATGAAGGTATCTTGGTGAAAGAAGATACAATCATTGAAGATAATGAAAGACTTTCTTTTCTTTTTCCTTCTCCCCCTTGGAAAGACACTATGACACACAAAACTAAGATCATGGCCACTACTCCCAATACCTCCCCTACTTGTGAAAATGCTCAAACACATTTATGTGGAGGATATGTTGATATTTGAGAGCTATGACAGTCCTATCTCTTCTACTCGAGAAGATATTATAATATATCGGGATGTAAATATAGATAATCATGACAATCGAATCATTCATTCTCCTATTATCTTCTCTAGACATGAAGAAGATAGTTTAGTGCTAGAATATATCATTATTGTGACTCATGAGAATCTTATTCCCCCCTTTCATGATTCCCCTACCATTTGGGAAGACCTATTTGAGTACAAGAGTCATATAGTTAGTAACCATAAGACTCCTAGTTACCCTTCTCTTGATTCCTCTCCTAGGAGTGATGAAGCTACTTTACCAAATCCAGCCATGAAATGTGATGAACCTATTTTTTTGTCACTTTCCTAAAAGCTGTCCTACTAGGATAGATACTATGGCACAAGAGAATGAGACCTTAGAGAACAAGAACGAAATCATTGAAAATCACAAACATAAAATTTCAGCCTATCCTAATATCTCTCCTATTGGTGAAGAACATATTATAATGTTATAAGATTCCATCAATGAGAATTATGAGAAAAAAATCATTACATAATGAAACACCATAATTGATAAGCAAGAAAATCCAACCATGGATCATTCCCTTACTTGCGATGAAGTTAGTATTGAAGAAAACAACATTGAATGTCATGAAAATTTAGTTTGTAGTTCTCCTAGAAACTCTCCTCATAGGTAAGGTATCATGGTGCAAGTAAACATCAACAATATCATGCACAAACCAAATCAACCTCACTTTGAAGCATCTTGAATTTCTTGACATATCAAGACTTGAAGCAAATGTTAGGAGTTTAGGGTAAATCACCTTCCAATCCTCAAAACATAAAGGTTACATGTTCTATGACTAGTACCAAGCAAAATGATATAGAACAACAAAATAAAATTGAAGAAACCACAAAGTTATTGGAAGAGGCTTCAAAAACCTTTGATTTCATTTCTACATCCATGGGGGAATACATGATCATAACAAAAGAATCTACAAATGGATGAGAAAAAGAGGTAATGTCAAAAAAATCCACTCCCACCACCTTAAAAGAAAATAAAACATCCAAGACAAACTTTGAGGAAATTGAATAACCACCAGATCCAACAAACGTCACAAAACTTTTTGAAAGACATTTTGAAATTCTAAAACAACTTGGAAAAGGATCTGATGTTATAAAGCCTAATGATATTGGTTATTGTACCTCAACACAACAACCTTAATTCCATTTCCACACTATCGCAAAAGATTCTTTCAAGACAACTTTAACCTTGCTACATTTCCTAAACTGATAGATATCTCATTAAATATGTATCACACAAAAACTTTCTTTACTTATCAAAATAAATAGCATTAGTTGTTTCTCCTTGCCATGTAATAGTTGTAGAATCATAACATACTCAATATTTCAAGGAGCATCATATAACATCCATTCCAAGCTCACCTTTTTCCTCCACTAAGTGCGGACAAGAGGTTAGGAATCCTTATTCATGTATGTCTTGTTGTTTCCTCTTTTGGCTAGTTGATCACGTGTCATGAACATATAAGAGAAATCTTGGGATTTGGACATGTGTTAAGTTGGCTCACATGTGACATATTTATCCATGATTTAGCTGAATTTAAAAACATGTGACTTGGAATAGGGATTTCCAAGTGGTATCTCATGTCTTCTTTCATTGGCTACTTTAAAGTAATTTCTCATAGTGATGGTGTAGCAACCACTTTAAAGTGGGGGCATACATAGATGACATCTTTTAGAAAAAAAATCATGACATGATTTTTATTTTTTCTTGTTATGTTTCCTCTTCTTGTTTGTGTCATTGGGTTTGATGTCATCCAAGAGTGTACTATCTACTGACATGGCATGATACGAAGGATACATCCCATGGGTGACGATTTAACACTATCACTTGTCCTCTCTTAGATACACTAGGCACAATGCTCCATAAGAAGAATTCCTTACATGAATAAAGAAAAATATCCTTTAACAATTTTTTTACATATCATTCAAAAGCATTTACAAAATAATTACATTATGGTGGCTTATCAAAGTTATCAGGAGGATAACTTTTGTATGGTTAGTATAATGGGAAGTCAACACACTGGCATGACTTTCTCACTTAACCACTTCTTTGAGAAAACTCACCACATGGAAGACCTGATGTTCCATGGCCCTAGAGTGATAACATCTTTGATCCATGTCATTTTCATTATTCATTTTTCCTTCTTTTATTTCTTGACATTGCATGATTCTGTATCTTGTTTTGTTGTATATTATACACCTTGTGTGTATGCTTTTGTGCTTATGTTCACTTGAATTAGGGTCTTGGATCCTGGGGGCTTAGTCATCTCTTCATTCTTTGTTATCCTAGACCATTTGTATTGGTACGATTGTTCCCATTTTAAATGTCTATTTTAGTGTGAGTTTGAAGTAGGTCCATCCTCTCACTAAAGTTCGGGCTAAATATGGACATAAAAAAAGTAACCCTTCTACTTTTTCTGCCTAATTTGGGCCCTCCTTTTGGTTTTTTCTTAATGTTTCCTTGATTTAATTTTGTAATATGAATAACACATTTACATTAGGTCTTGGACCCTTGCAAACTAAATAAAATGCATTTATTGATGTCTTGTAAAGTTTTTGTAAGGTGTTGTAAATGACTCACAATTTTCTAGACTTTTATTAAGCATCTAACTCTAATGAACCTATTTTCCCTTAATTCAATATTGTGAAATGTACATTCAATTACATTCTCACATTAATCTATAAGGCTTGTAAATTAAACTTAGTTTTAATATAGTGTTGTAATGTGTTTTACAAATTCAGACTTGATCATGTGCCTTTCTAGGGTAAGTGGATCTCATTTTAGTGTTGTAGATTGTATTTAATCACACTTTCAATTTGAACTTTGTGTCCCTATCCATAATTACCCTTTATATCAACATTAATAGGCTCATATGACCCCATATTATGAATCCTGAGGGTTATTTTGATCAAAGACCCCACTAGGTCAACACATGAACTTAATTTATGTATTCCTCAACATCCCAGCTAGAAAAAATAGCCACTGTGGGACTCATTCACCACATTGGGAAAATGAGTCCCATCTAGGTGGGATCCATTCACCTAGGATGGTGAATGAGTCCCATTTGGGCCATTTTTTAGGTTTGAGCAGGAAAAATTAGGATTTATATTTAATTTTCTCTAATTTCATCCAACGGGAATGAATTAACAAGAATTTGAGTGGATTTCCTATATAAATAATCCTCCAAACCTTCATTTCATTCAAGTATAATAAGGTATTCTTTTTTTCAAGTCAAGCAAGCTAGGGTTATGTCATCAAGATAGCTTTCAAGATCACTTCTATGACATTCAAGCGTAAATTCTTCATCCATTGTTGCAAAAAATAAAGATCCATAATCATGGGAAGGTTCTAATTCCATTATTTCATGCTCATGCTTCATTTTATTTCATCATTTTGGTTTAATTACCTCAAAGTGGTTTGACGAAGGAAAACCCCTATTCCCAAACATTCAACATTTCTCTCTCTCTCTCTCTCTCTCTTTGTGTGGTCACAGATCTAGGTACTTTGAAGGCCTGGAGATGATTGAAGAATAGGTTAAAAACTTGTTGAAAACATGTCCCTTTTGGAAAGGTTAAAATACTCGCAAAAAGTCACCTACGGTGCCAAAAATTAGGGTTTCAAATTCAAACACCTAGAGGAACAAAAAAATTAGAATGAGAGCGTTTCATTCCACTTTTGAATTTTTAGATAAGTCAAAGTGGAATCATTTTCCATTAGTGGTGAATGAGTCCCATTGTACCTATTTTTTAGATATTTATGTGGATTTGGATACCCATTTGGCTAAAACAGGCTCTGGTGAAGTTTTCCAAAGGTGGGACTGATTCACCCATAATGGCGAATGAGTCCCACCAGGCTTAAAAGTTAATATCTTCAAAATTTAAGAGTTATTTCCAACCTTCAACTCATTTTCAAGTGCACACTCTTTGTTTTCTGGCTTTCAATTTTACTTTATTTTAATTTCTAAGTCATTTTCTAGATCTTTTTGCATATCACAACGTGTTTTCAAATATCTTACTTTTGTATTAGTAGTTAATATATTTTATCAATTTCCATCCCTAAGGACAATCCCCTTTGACAAATTTCAATCTCCCTTGCATTGGAATCTCAAGCAATTCATCTTGAGTGTTAACATTATGAAATCAAATCCCTCTTCTTACATTCCCCTTTTGGTGTGAACAAGGAAGTTGTGCATTCTACTTCCATTGTATACACTATCTGTGGGATCATAATGCTTAGCTGATTCAATCATCACATCCAATTCCACAAACACATTAGGTACTACATATTTCCTGAGGTTAAGGCCCCACAGGTAATAGGCTGACCTAGCATTCCTTTTGTTAAAACCATACAAAAATAACTACAATCCACTTTAAGGCTGGGCCAATTTTGTAATTTCACCAGCATTGTCAATTAATCTACTTGTCACAAAAAATTTCCATGTAGGTATCTTTCCAATTTGTGACCCACCCTAATCTATGTCTCTAGAGGCACACTCCATTCAATCTGTCCTAAGTTTTCTTCACAATCCTTGACCTTGTGAACATCGTAGGGGTATCTAGCATAGGGTTATATGCTTCAAGTGGTTTCAGCCTAACCATAGATGAAACTTCTAAGGTCCTAGGACTTTTACCTCTTTTCTACTTGGGCTTTCTCTCAGGTCTAATGTTAGACTCACTAGGTTTTGGTTCACTCATGTTTTCAAAGGGTCAAGACTAGGGTTTATAGTTTCTTTTTAATTAATCGAAGAGACCTACAAAGTTTTAAATACGAAGACACAATTTGTAGAAAAAAACACTCCAAACCTTATGGAATCCTTACCACCCTAATTAAGGATGCACAATGAGTAAACCCTTTAAGCAAACATACCTTTCAAATTCCCTACTATTTTTCACACCAACACACTCTAATATACTTGACAGGAAGAGATGTGAAATTTTTCTTACCCAGGTAAAATTTTTATGTCAATGCTTCTATGATTGCTTGTTGGAGCACTTCACACTATTTCCTCCAAATCAAGTTATCGTTTTCACTCCTAAGCAATTCCAAATGCAGAAAAAACAAGCTAACTACCTTCTTTATGACTAGGAATTGGAGTGTAACACCATTAAAGGTTGATGTAAAGCTCACGCGAGTGAACTAACACTTAGTTGTTCATGCTTGAACCTTGGCCATTGATCATCTCACTTTAAAACTATATAGATGACTCTCCTTTCAACTTTCTACTTTCTTCTTTTCTTTAAATGATTTCTTAAGGATGTGGCCATGTTTCCTCTTATTTGGAAGACACTGCTTATCGCTGGTATATTTCATCCTTCGCAAGTCCTATCAGCAATGTGTGCATGTAGGAGATGAGATCCCAACCATTAAATTAAGGCCCATATTTGATCAAGTTCACTTCCCATTGCATATTTATGATTCATACTTCAAATTCTAGATCACATCAGTGATGAGAGATAAAAGGTGATGAAACAAGATCAATCCACTTATACCTCTTTGAAAATCAAAGGTAGAAGAAACATCACTCACAAGAGTAATTCAAATCAATGATAGAAAATTAGAAACACATGACCACATCACTCGTCACCATTTTGAAGCTCAAGGTTTACAATGAATCTGCAATGAGCAATGGAAGAAAATTCAAAGAGCACAAAATTTCATTGTGCATCACCAATTCACAACACAAAACTCACAAGTAATTAGTGATATAGAAAAGTCCAATGATAATGAAAGAAACATGTGTATCATGCATCACTACTGAAAAACTCAAGATC
>VDFB02358134.1:33060731-33088837 GCA_007258455.2 Sequoia sempervirens | reverse complement strand
TAGATTTTTTTGACCTTCCTGGTCTTTTGTGGGTGGCTACTATTTGTTTTGGTTTTTACCTTTTGTGCAGCTAGTTGCTTTTGTTGGACTTTTCTTTCATATCTTTTATGTTGTAAACTTTGTGGTTTCGGGTCCCTATAGAACTCGTTTTACCCTTTATCTAAAACAAATACAACCCTATCAAGCACAAATAGAAAAAAATCCCCAAGGATTTGGCAAACCCTTTAATGAATTGTACCTACAACTTGGAAATAGGAGTGCTTCGTACTACTATAATACAAATATAGGTGTGTCAAATTTTTTTGTAATAATTTGTTTTCTTTTTCAAGTATAGGAGGCTAACTAACATCAAATATGAGAAAACAAATGGACCAGTGCCTTATCTAAGGGCTATGGATACACATATGCAATAAACAGTAATAAATTTAGCAAATGGGAAAAAGTATTTGTAGACTATTGTATATTACTTTATAACACACATCTCGATATGTCTAGAATTAGAAAGTCATTAACAATCCTTGAATTTCACTTGCAAATCTACGATATCATTTAAGCATTTATTTAGCTCTTTGAACTAAAGAAAAAGTTGAAATCATACATTCAATCAGAATGATTGAAGAAAAATAAATGAGCCTTGATTCCTTTATTCATAATTTGGAAGAAAAAATTATAGAGGAGAGAAACTAATCCAAGAACTTGAAATTATCATTCATATATCTTTTTTATTGTATAAGAATTAAGCCTATTAAATATCTAAATAAATTCCTAAGACTTAACATTAATTTATTTCTTTGTGCTTGAAATTATTGGAATTACTCATACATGAGCTCAAAATTTGTTTAACCTTCAAAAGACTTATGTAATTGGCCTAGAAATACCATTTATAGAAACATGGGAGAAACAAGCATCGGGCTAAATTACAAAAATTGTCACATTTTCATTTGACATACATTTCAATTTTAATTTCAAAATTGCCTAGACATTAATATTTGCACATTGTAAAGTGGGGGGAAAGAAAATAAGAAAAAGGTTATTTTCACTCATTGAAGAAGATACGCCAACCTTCCAAAATGAACCTTTCACTTATTGCAACAAAATTATAATATATTCTTCATGAGCCAAAATGTTAACTATGCGCACGTATAGTCAACAAATACTCCAAAAGCATGAAAATTAATAGAAAGAAATAAGAATGACTCATCTAGGTCAACATTTGTGCCATCAACCTTCTTGATAGGGAGAGAACAATATTTTGCAGTACTTCAACAAAAGCGTAATCTATACTATTTCCAAGCTATGAATTGATTCTCACCTTCCCATTATTCACCATGTTCATCATCATCTTCACACATACAATCTTAGTAAACTTGTCCAGCTAGGTGTTGTATTCATCTTCAATGGACCATTTTTCATCCAATAAACTTTGTATCTTTGCACTATATTTATTATAACTTGCATCAATTAAGGCTCTAGCCTCTTTGACAAAAGTTTCCATTCACATTTCAATCCCCACCATAATATCAACATTAGGGTTTAGCGAGGAATAATCAACTACCTTCAATATCATCATAGCCTATGTGAGTAGCTCTCCTAGATCATTCCTCCATGTGTCAAACCCATTTAACTCACCTTTGTAATTCAATATTGTAGGCATCTTGAAATCCTCCATTTCATTGAATATCATCAATTTTTTTGGATTTGCATTCCTAAACTTTCATGAAAATTTATAATTTCATTCACCAGGTCAATAGCTTGTAATACTTTAGGGAAATTTGTAGGAGATTCAAGATCTTCTTGAATCCTAAACATCATTTATTTTAAAGCCCCTACCCTAGTACTCCATTTGCTCCTTTCATTCTAAAAATATTCTTGAACCTGCAAATACCTTATGTTTGCTTCATGGATATTCCTATAGGTATCCCACACAACATCAACTCTATTCAAAATATTTTTTACCCTACGTTTCAACACATGCTCAAAAATTTCATTTTCTACCTTAACAGATTCAAATTTGGCCTTCTTGGCATTTTCCTTTTTTGTCTAAATAACTGACTATTAAAATCATTAATCCTTAAGGCTAAGGTTTCCCTATCTTGCATAGACAAGCCTAAAGAAGAAGAGGATGGAAAATAAAATGTCCTTATTAACTAGCTAGCCTAAGCATTGGCTCTCATCTTAATAATTTCATCTAAATCCTTATTATAATCCTTCAACAAGGAATCATATTTATTTTAAGAAATTTCTATTGTGTTTGCACTAAACATCATAGCATTAAAAGTTAACTTAGCTCCTTAGATAGGAGTCATGTATGTAGCTCTCTTCACAACCATGGAACCAATGACCTCTTTGATAAGCTTGGCGACCTCATGCTTCCTAGTATTGGGTGTCATGGAAAAAATTTCAAGAGTATGTGGCTTTGGACTATAACCAGATCCAAACACCTTGTCTTCAAACCACTCCTTAGATATAGAAGCCTAAGGGTCTCTTCTTATTACATCTAGTGCAATAGTTGAGGTGATGGTGCACCCTAGTAGTAACATCATTCCACTTTCTCTGAAAATATCTCTGGCCTCAATAGGAGTGATAGTTGCAATATCAGCCATAATATTTTCTTCCTCTACCTTCTTAGCCTCTTCTTGTTGAGAAGGATCAGCATTAGCCCTTACTCGTTCAAGCCTTTCCTTTATTTATTTGCTTCTTTGCTAAACCGTAAAATCTTTGAATTCCTTAGATTGCACAAATGCATTATCCACAAGAAACTCATTATAATCCTTGATCCTAGGATCATCATCAGCCCTTTCATCATAATGCCATTGGAAAATTATATCCTGGGCAACTTTTGAATCCAAAGCATCATCAATATTAAGGGGATGAAATTTCTTCTCCACTTCCTCATCACTAGGTACATGCTCTTCCATTTTATCCTCTTCAATTATTTGAACCCCTTCTCATTTTCCATCTTTGAACTACTCTGGAATATCCATAGACTGAGGTTGCTTCTCTAAAAGAGCATGTGCTCTCCTAATAACCTCCTTTACCTTTTCCATGAAGTCACAATTTTAATAATCCTTTATCCTTGGAAAAGACATTTCAAAAGGACTTATAATTACATTACAGGGACTCACATAGAAAAAATTTCTCCTAATAATGCTCTCCCCAATGTCACATATAGTTGTCTATTCCTTTCTTCTAGATATAACAACCTCATCACTAGTCAATTTTCTCAACACATCATCTGTGTACAAGAAATAGTGGGGGAACCTAGATAAATTCTTCTCTCTTTTCTTTGCATGCAAAAAACCTTCTAGGTCAAAAATCCTAACCTCATTAATAGGTAACTTGAGGTTATTCACCATGATTCCAAATTTCTCATATGCCTCCATGGCAGCAGCTATGAAGTAAGAAAAGGAAAATCTGAACAACTCCACATTGAATGAAATCAATTTTCCACGTCAACACCATAAATTCCAACCTGTCAAAGACATATAGGGGAAAGCAATGTGGTGCTACTTTTTCTCCATAAGCCCTGATTAGAGTATTCTATGGGTGCAAAAACTAGTTTTCCCAAATATGCTTTGAAATTGATCCTGCTACATCTTTTAGGTGCATGATGTTTTTGATTAATCTTGAAAGCTTATGAATGGGTGCCACACCCAAAATCTCCAGAATACCGAACCTGATGACATCACAAAACACTAAATAGTTGGAATTGGGACAATCTTGGTCCCAAATATGTGTCCACATTTGGATTGTAAATTCATTGTTCTCATTGTCCTTTTGGCTTAATCTCATCTTTTTTTTCCATTTATCCTAACCCACAAATAGAAGCATATGCATCAATTAAGAATAATATGGAAAAGATACAGGGATAACCTCCTTCTTTAGATTGATATAATCCTGATGCATTTGTTCTACAACATAAGTAGCAAAATCATTTAACCTATATTCTGATTTTGACCTTGTATATTCATTACCATCATCAATAAGTCAATGACCAACCTAGCATCAAAATTAAGAGCCAAAAATTGATTCAAACAATAATATGTGGTCTTGAAATAGTCAACAAATTCTTCACACTCAAAGGGCTCTATATTGCTAGAGCCAAAAATTTCCTTCCTCTTTCTATGCCTTACAAGCAATCTATTCTTTAATGAAATTTTTTTCTACTCATATTCACCATATAAATCCACATGCTTTATACTAACTATATAATTTGAATTCAACCCAAATACCTCCATAATTTGATCCCTTATTACTTTGAGGATCAAAGTGCAATATTCACTCTTGATCTTCCTATTTATGGGATGATAATGCTTAGCTAATTTCATCATCACATCCACTTCCACAAACACATTAGGTACTACCAACTTCCCAAGATTAAGGCCCCATAGGTAACAGAAAGGCCTCCTATAATTCCTTCTGTTAAAAGAATACAAAAACAACTGTCATCCACTCTTAAGCTGGCCAATTCTCTAATTTCACCAACATTGTTGATTAATTTTTTTGTCACAAAAACTTTCCCTATAGGTCTCTTTTCAATTTGTGACCTACCCTCATTTATGTCTCTAGATTCACCCTCCATGAAACTCTCTTGAGTTTTCTTTGCACTCCTTGACCTTATGGATGTCACAGGGGTATCTAATGGAGGGTTACCTACTTCAGGTGGTTCTAGCCTAACCACAAATGAAAAATTGTGGGTCCTATGCCTCTTAACTCTTTTCTACTTGGGATTTCTCTTAGGTTGAATGTTAGACTCGCTAGGTTCTAGTTCAATCATTTTTTCAATGTGGCAAGACTAGAGTTTACAATTTCTTTTGAATCAATCAAAGAGACCTACCAAGTTTTAAATCCCTAGACACAATTTGTAGAAAAAAACACTACCAAACCTTGTGCAATCCTTATCATCTTAATTAAGGACTCACAATGAGTAAACCCTAAGGAAACTTATCTTCAAACTCCTTACTAATTTTTAGACTAGCACACGTTAATATACTTGACAAGAAGAGATATGACAATTTTCCTACCTAGGTTAAAATATTATGTCAATGCTTCTTTGATTACTTGTTGCAGAACCTCACCTGGTTTCCTTAGACTTGAGTTGTTTTCTTCACTCCCAAGAAAATCCAAATATGCAGAAAACAAGCTAACTAGCTTTTTTATGGCCAAGAATTGGACAAAAACACCATTAATGGTTGATGGAAAGCTCACACGAGTGAAATGACACTTAGTCATTCATGTTTGCACCCTAGTCATTGATCATCTGACTTTAAAACCATATTTGTTTCTCTCTTTTCAGCTCACTATTGTCTTCTTTTCTTTAAATGATATCTTCAGGATGTTTCCACATTGCATCTTATTTAGAAGACACCACTTATTGCTCATACATTTCACCCTTCGCATGTCCTATCAATGATGTGTACATCCATGCGATGAGATCTCAACCATTGAATTAAATCTAATATTTGATCAATATGGGTGAGATATTATAATCTAAGAGCATATCATAATTCCATAATAAGGAACAACTTAAAAGCAGAGAAAAATATATGAATTTTCCTCTATCCTTATTTATTTTTCTATCTTAATCTCCCTTACTTAAGTTGTACCATAGGGATCAAATCTACCCTTTCTATATTTACTACAATCTCTAAGGCTCCTTTAATGACTTTAGTCATAATAATTGATATGAGGAACCTCAAGTGAATACTATAGGAGACATTCTCAATCAACATGAGTCAAATGATAAGAAAGGAGCTTTATTACTAGGGAAATGTAGCAACCCAATATAGCATGAAATTTATAATATCTATAAATTTAGATCTAGTAACATACCTTAATAGAAGTATTCACATAATAATTTAACTAATCCACTCTTAGAATCAAATTACTAATTTAAGTACAATGGCACTCAAACATAGATGGGTCTTATATCATCAAAATGATGCACCCTTAATCCACACATTAGAGTAGCATAAGTTTAGAATGAAAGGATATGACACTAATATAAAGGGATGGGCCTTACAATTCAACACTTAGCACACAAGGTTGATGACTTCATCATAGAGGTTGTTGGTTTGCATACTCTATGTTATCCTAAGGTTGATACTTATAGGGAGCTTGTCTACGTGTTTGTGCCACTTCATGGGGCACTTTTCAATCCACCTCATAGGTGGATTGCACCTTCATTGACAATATATGTAGGGCCTTGTGCTCACTATCATTTGGATCATCTAAATAAAATACTACATTGTTCATTTGTGCTTGTTCTTCATCTCCTAGATCTTCCTATTTCTTATATGGTATCAAATCTTTAGTTGGAGATATTTGCAAGTCAATATGGTGAACAATTTTATTGTTTTAATATTTTTTCTATCCCACCCCTATTTTAGTGATTTATATCATGGTAATTTACTTTAGTATAGATACCATTTGCATCTATAGAAGGAAAGGGAATGGTGTATATAGTCAAACTTGCACCCATTCCATCAATAGCCTCATACCCAATTGTTAATAAGAGGGGGTAGGATTTGTAGCCCAAAGGGCATGAGTGGGATGAGCATATGTGATTTACATGCATATTGCAGGTAAAAAGAAACCATATTTTTTCCCTTTCATTTGGCATGATAACCAATCCAAGACATGTCCTTGCTTACAGGAACATTATTCCCCAAGGACATGATGCATTTCCAGTTATAGGCCATGATTTGAAGGCTATTCTAAATACCCCCATATGTCCTCACATACTGTAGATTTAGTTTGTTGATTTCATATTCAAACCAATTGATCATTTAAGGTTGTAATTTTTCTATTTGAGCTCATGATTTTTACTCCTTGGAGACCTACAATGAATTTCTATTCTTTGTTGGTTACTCTTTTTGTATCCTATGATTAACTATTTTTTTTGGGCTGATTTCTTTGTTGGTAGCCACAAACCAATTTGTAGGTTTGATTTTTGGAGAATTTTTTATTGGAAAAGGGTGCTTGGATTGACGGAGCTAGTGATTGGAAAAGGGTGTTAATTGTGGGAGATTGTTCTTGTGTAAGGAGATGATTTTTCATTTGAAGGTCATGATCTCTATCAACAACAGTCATGATCCTTCATGTCCTACACTATTGTGTAATATTAAGTTCCACTTAATCCATGTGGAAGTACATGTAATCTTAAAAAATGACTCAAGCCTCTATAGGTTTATTTTTCTCAACAATTTTATATGATAGGATTTGAATTTGACTTAGTAGAGGAGCCCTATTTACTCAACAAAATTGCCCCAATTTAGTTTCCAGAATCTACAAAGTTATTTTCTAAGGTGTCAATACTTGGGAATATTGAATGTGTTCAAAAATTGGTTGTAGGAAAATGGAAAAATAACAACAGTAATTAAAATCAAGAACAGACAAAAATAACACTAAAGTTTATAGTGGTTTGTCTTAAAAGACCAAATCCACTCTTAGAGTAGTGGAAATTAATTTTATTAATCTCAAATTACAATACATCAATCAGTGATCGCAATACTCAATGTCATATATCCAACCTTCAATAAGTGATAAAAGGAAGGAGACTTTGAGGGAGAAAACAAAGAGACATAGTGAAATGGTCAAAAATAAACTATTGGGATTCATATTCCCAACAATCTCCCACTTGAAATCCAATGACTGTTGCAACAACATTCCCCTACTTCAAGCTTATTGTTACTTTGAGGTGAAATTTTTGTTTCTCTCCAAACAAATACCTCCTCTACAATGGTTTTTATAGTTGTTGTGATTTGTACTTCTTCCTTGGGCTCCTTGGCAGGAACATCTTTGGTCTTGGTTGTCAGCTCCTCCTTTAGAGAAGGCTCAATGAATTCATTTAGGGATTTCTTCTTAGAGTCCTTCAAATCATCCATAAAGTTGCTCTCCTCTATGAATGAAACAAATAGCCTATCATGATCCATATGGTGTCTCTCATCCACACCTTTTTCTTCTACAATCTGAGTTGAAAAATTGATTCCTAAGGTATATTTGTGCCTTTTATCCTTTGGATTTTATTCAATCATTGCCTCAAGTTGTGCCTCTGCATCTGCCTTAGCATCCTCAATCCCACACTTTCTTTTCTTGTGCACAGTTTCTATAACTTTCACATTCCTCTCCAAGAATCTTGCACCTCCAAACCCTCTTGATCTTCTTGCATTGATGATTTTTCTTCCAAGAATAAATATCCCTCTCTCTCTTGTGCTTGTCATGGATCTTATTCTTTCCACATGGTGGATCTTATTCTTGTTCCAACTTCTTATAAACATTAAAAATCATCTTCAGACCTCCACCAGACTTGCGCTTAGGCTTTCTTCCAGATCTTCACAGATTGTCCCAACTTTCTTCACAATATTTAGCATCTTCATAAGGTTCCCATGTAATAGTAACCTCCATAGCTTCTTTGGTAATAGTAACCTTGATAGGGTTTTCTACAACATCAACTTCAAATGTTTCTCCTAGTAGAGCTGAATCAGCAACAACTTCAATTTTCTCAGTGAATGTAACTACATTCTCTTCAATTTTAACCTCCTCTTCACCCACCTTAGAATCTATGTTAGTTATAGTTTCTACAAGAACTTTAGATTCAGTTGCTCTACTCTTTGAAATGGAATTACCATTTTCCCTTTCAAAATCATCATCACAAACCACTGTCTTTTTAATTTTTGTATTTTTTGTAGAAGATCTAGCACTTTCTTGCACAAATATTTGATCAAATTCCAATAAGTTAAGAAATTCATCAATGACATAATCAACTGCATCATCTAACCTATCCATTTCACATGAAGCAAGAATCTTTACGACATACAAGATGCCTACTTTCTTGTCCCGAACAATTACCAAGGCCCCTTTTGTGACTTTCCATCTATTCAATTTGAAATAAACTTTACATCCTTGTGATAACAATTGTCCAACTAAAATAAAATTTTGTTTAAGCTGAGGGAAATATCTAACATCTCACAATAGCCAAATATTTCCATTTTGAAATTTTAACAAAACATCCCCTTTTCCAATAACATCACAAGATTCATTATTTCCAAGGGGAACCTTATGAAAGTCACCACTTTTCATATTTTTCAAGTACTCCTTGGATGAAGTGGCATGAAACGATACTCCTAAATCAAGAACTCAAAGATTTGGCATTTTTTCTTCTAAGGCTAAAACAAGAACACCAATATTTTTGTTTACATCCTCTTCACATACTAGATTCACTTCATTTCCTTTTGGTTGATTCTCATCATTCTTCAAAAACCAATAATTCTTCTTGATATGTCCTTGCTTGCCACAATACCAACAACCATCACTTCTCTTATTGGATTTTTTCCTCCCTTGTGCTTTCTTATGACTTCTTGCATTAGGTGGCATTCCTCCCACTGAAAATAAAACCTCTCATTGCAAATAATTGAGCACCATGGCTCTAATACAAATTTTTGAAAAATGGATTACAAACAAATGAAAAAATAATAGCAGAAATTAAAATTAGGAACAAACATAGATAACACACAATTTTATAGTGTTTTTTCTTAATCCACTCTCAAAGAAGGGGAAACTAATTTTATTAATCTCATATTACAATACATCAACCAATGATCACATCAATCATTGCCATATATCCAACCTTCAATAATAGATAAAAAGGAGACTTCAAGAGAGAAAACAAAGGGACACAATGGAATGGTCAAGAAGAAACCATTGGGCTTCATATTCCCAACAGAAAGTGCCATTTCAAATGAATTCTTCCCTATTTGACTATAGTCAAATTCCCACCATTTTCTTTCAAGATTTTGAGAAGGATTTGTTTATCTTGGTTTATGGTGGCATGAGTTGAATTCATGATGCTCATTAGATTTTGAATGTCCATGCTCCTCTTGACTTGGATTCTTGCCTTCATTAAGGCTGCCATAGTCCCTCTCATGTGGTGTTTCAAATTATAGTCTTCCTTGTTTTTCTTGGGGCTATAACACCTCTTCCATTTGGGCTCCCAATGACCCCTTCTCATCATAGGAACTAGTCAAATATATATCCCTTAGTCTTACCTTTCATTATAACTTATGTTTTGTTCGATAAGGTATCATTTAATAATTACATGTAATCTTTAAGGTTAACAATTTATGTAAATATAATCAATTATCATTACAAACATTAATTTTTTGGTTTAATCAACTAGCAAAGGGGTAGTGATTTTTTTTCATAGATAAAAGTTTGTAAAAGAGGAATCTTCCTTTTTATTTTATAATGAATGTGGAAAAGGGAAATTATTTAGAGGGGTGTTGATTTTCTTTCATGTGTTAAAAATTTATAAAAGTGGAGTCAAATTTCTCTTTTGCAATAAATTTGGTAAAAGGCGGGGTCATCATAATGGTGGTTTAATTTTATGTTTTTTGTATTTTATTAAGGTTTGGAAGACATAAACTAATCTATGATTTCCTAATGAAAATAATATTGTAGAACTCAAATATCAAATACACATGTAAATACATTCAATAAAGTACCATAAATATTGAATGTGTGAAGAGAATTTGGTAAATTATTGTACATGAATTAAATTATAGTGTAATTGGTAGCTATGCTATCACAACATGCATTATTATGATTCTAACCTCATGTGAGTGTGTCTTGTAACACACCTTGTACATCTCTACATTCCTTACACACTCTCAATCTCAATTGATTCTACTTATATTCTCTCATCATTAAGTGGGGACTATGATGTGTTATGTTAATGACTCTTTCAATGAAGTAGAATCTTATTTATGGGAGGCCTCTTGAACCTTCTATCTTTATGTCTCATATGGGGGATTATATTAGTAGAACACTTTTTTAGATTCCACTACTTTGTATCACAATACTATCTTTATTATTGACTTCATAGAGTTTTATAACTTTGTGTATATTGGTTGAGTAGTGTTCACTAGTTCACTCATGTAGTGTTTTATATGGATCTCATCCTAGTGTACATTACTTACAGATTCATTGATTCAAGCAGAACCAATCCATTTTTGATAGAGTTGATAGCTTCTATATGCTTCAATAGTTCTTCATCATCATGTTCCTATCATAAAGAGGCATATTTTGAGAAGGTCCTAAATCCTTCTAATTCTTTTTCTTCGAGAGGATTTTTTTCCCCACTAGCTTTTATCCTTTAATCCACTTTATGAGAGAATGCATTGTAGATTGGCACCTAATATAGCCTCTAGTTAGGATCCATTTCTAACTATTTAGCCTTTTGTGATCTCCCCAAGTATTACTTAGGGGGGGGCGTTAGTGTGAATAAATAATCCTTTTGTAATACTTAAATCTCCTTAGGTTGATGAGGTTAGAAAGTATCTTGTGTAACTAAATGTGAAACATTTAATCCTCTAGAGGTTACCAAGTTATTTGGTCACCTCATGCACATACCTTTTTATGTTGGAAGACATTCCATCTCACCTCAAAGGTCACTCAACACTTGGCCCACAAGGTGGATGGCCTGGTAATAGAGGTTATTATTTTGCACACTCCAAGTGATCCTAAGGTTGACACCTATAGGACACTTGTCTAATCATTTGTGACATTTCATGGGGAACTTTTAAGTTCACCGCATAGTAGGATTGCACCTTCCTTGACTATATATGCAAAGCCTTGTACTAATTATCATTTGGGTCATCTAAATACAATAAATTAATTATCTAAATTCAGTATTTATGAAATTCATACCCACTCTAAAATTCATGCCCATTCTAAAATTCAATGATAATATTATGTTACTTGAATTAGGTACTCATTTAAAAAATTTAGTTTCAAGAGCTGGACCTAAAAGGATACCCAATTTTAATGAAATTTGTACCCATTTCTATTATAATTATTTTCAAGCCAAAATATTAGCCTACAAGTGGACTCAACTTCTTGCACTTACCCAATGTAAGGTCAATGCAAGTAAATATTGTGGGAATACACCCTTGCCGAAGAATTTAAATTCTTAGGTGTGAATTTTTGAGTTTGGTATTTCAAAGGTTTAATTTCTTAAATGTAATAATTAATTTAACCTAATTTCCCTAATTTAATAGGTCACAAGGCTATGGTTTAATCTTATTTTAGGGACAACAAAAAATATTTTAATATAAAAAAGAGTTCCCTCCTTTTAACCTTCATTTAGGTTATGAAATTTGAATGTTTGCTAGGGGTTTTTAATTATAAAAGGAAAGAGGAAGATCAACTATGAAGGTGACAACCTTCAAACTTGAAAATTTAGGAGGTTGGGCATCACAATTATATTCTATGTTATTGTGGAGAAAGGAATTATTTTGGAGAATCATTTTTTAATTCTAGTGATTGTTACTAAATTCTAGATGGAGAGGAACTTGAAGATAAGAAATTTGGACAAAAAAAAAGAAATTTAAAGAGGAAAAGGATTTTTATAGAGTATGAAGACAAAAGGAGAGGCTATATGTGCACTCGAGTTTATCCACTACAAATTTTTCTATACTATACATCTATGATTTTTTTTTCCATTGTTAATTCAATAGTATACAATAATGCCACATGATACAAACAAATTTTTCTTTAATTTAAAACTATGGTTTGGATTTTTATACATGTATTCATTTTATTGATGAATTTTTTTTATTATTGTATTTTTTAATGTGGATTATGTATTCTTTTTAGGGATAGGGGAGCATTATTTCATAAATAGCCTAATAGGATAAAGCACTCCTTGTGTCAGGCTATAAAGATAGAGTTCATTGACTGGTAAATTAAGGGGAAATAGTATCTATATGGGTTAAGTTTAAATATTTACTACTTTTTATTTATGGGGATGAGTTTGGAGGTGTGCATTAGGGTTGTGTGGTTATATAAGGGGAGTAATTTTTAAGAGATCTTGTTCTTGTAGACCAATCTTTCTTTATTATAGTTGAATAATATCCCAATTGAGTGGATGTCCTTTCTACTCCTTAGTGATGTTCTTATAGAATCCCTTTGGTAGGATTTTAGTAGGATATTTATAGATGAATATGTGCTATATGTTGGATGGAAATTTATTTTCTACCCTTGTGTTGCTATTTTATTAAATTTATTTTATAATTTTGATGCAGGAGCATCCTTAGTTCTTTACAATACTACACCAACCAAAAATATTTTCATTTCAGTTTTTGTTCTTATTCAATTCAAGTTGGTGGATTCAACGTATTTGCTCATCAAACCCTGTGGATCTATATTTTCATTGTGGATGTGTTCATTTTCCTTATTACAATATTTTAGATTTATTTGATCTTTTTCTGGCAAGTTATCACTCCTATATTAAGTGACAGTTTCTTGAACCAGCACCAAAACAATTTCAAACCTAACAGCTAGTTTGATCTCTTGTGGATATTTCTTGTAACTTGCAGATCCTTAATGTGTGTCTCAAATTATTCCATGGAGTGTCCTCGACCTTAATTTTGGTCCACACTTCATCCTATGTATGGTGCTACCACAATAATGGGTTACACTTTTTGGGACATCCTGATTTTTGCCTGAAATCACATATTTTTAGAAAATACAATGATTTATGACTTTAAAGGTTCCATTTAAATTATTTTAATTAAAGAGGGATTGATCAAACCCCTTAGATCAAACCCCCTTGGATATAACCTTGTTAGATTTAAACCATACCTATAATCGAGTCTCCTCTACACCTATCAAAATGCTGATAAAAAACCACTTTTGATTTACCTTTTGGGTGATCAAATGAATTCATTTAAAAGTTATTCTTTGTAAGCATGTATCCCTTATTATAAGCTTCCTAAAAAGTATAATTTTAAATATGTTTAATTTGATTATTATATTTATTTTTATTTCTTGTGAATGTAGGATTTTCAATGAACATCAAATTCTTTATTTCACACATATGAAAAAATAGAAAAATAGAGAAAAAAATTCTAAAAAATACATGTGCCCTAGGTATTGATGTCCTTATTCCAACAAAAAAATAATAAGTTAATTCAAATGAATACAAAAAAAGTTATGTGTGCCGAAGTACACCTCTGTCCAAATTATAATTACGCTGACTTGGAAAATTAATAAAAAAAAAAATATGTAACAAAAATTATGAAAAAATATCCATCCCCTAGATATTGGTGTGAAAAATTTCATTTTTAAAAATCAGAATTTTATCCTATCTATAAAAAAAATTTAGGTGCACCGAAGTGAACATCACTTTTTAAAAATGCTGATTAGTAGAAAAAATAAGTTATTAAAAATTGCATAAAACGATTCACAATTTATTTTTTAATTTTTTTTAAAACATATAATTAGAATAGACACAAAATATCTAACAAATAACTAGTTTGATTCATCTTCAAAACCTTAATGGTTTAGCTGCTATAGGTGTAAGAAAGTGAATGTCTGGTGAAAAATCTTGATTTTAATGTCAAGTTTGGCCAAAAATTGTAACCCATTATTGTGGGATCACCATTGAGGAGAATTTCAAATTTAAGGCCGACCTATTTCATGCACATGTTACATTTTCCTTCATCAGAGATTGTAATGATCTTTGGCTGACGCGTAGGATTATAAATCTTTGGATATGCTATAAATCATTGTAACAAATCATTAGGATTAAGTTATGAGAGTTAGAAATGGATATTGGATTTGATGTGTAAGATTTTTGCTCATGTTAAGGAGAATATAGGAATATTGTATTTTGAGCATGTTGTATTAGGCCTTAAAGCCAAATTTGTGAACCCAGATGTTGTCGGCCTATTATAATTGAATTTTTTGATAATATGAATTTTTGAATCTGTATTTTCCTCCATATTCCATGTGGATTTTATTGTGTAACTCTTACTACATGGTCTGGATTGTTCTCTTTGAGGACCCTCCTACTATGACTACACCAAATTGGTATCAAAGCAAGATTTGTTCCGTGAGAGATCACCAGAGTTTGTAAAGTCCTATCGAAGATTTGTTGTGGGGTGGTGGACTGAGGATCTGACCTGTAGCTGCAAAGGACTTATGTAAAGATGGAAGGAAGAAGAAATGGTAGAGGAAATAGAGTGCACAAAAATGTAGACCCAGCTATGATGGAGATCCTGATAGGAATTGCTACTAGATTAGAAGTAGTTGAAATAATCTAGAGGAGAGGTAGAAGAATAGGAAGAAGGGCAAAGAGAAAATTAACCTAGCTTGGATCAGGAAGAAGAGAGGTTCATAAGAGCCCTAACCAGAGTAAATACTAAACCACATTTCAGTCCACTGGAATACAATGGTAAGTTGGATTTAGATGAATTGCTTGATTGTATAACAAATATGGAGAAGTATTTTGATTTTGAAGGTACCTTCGAAGATAAGAAGGTGAAATTTTCTTGTACAAAGTTGAAAGGACATGCATCCCTTTGGTGGGAACATTTGTAGAAAGATATGTGAAGAAAAGGAAAGGAGAAGATAAAATCATGGGATTGAATGGTGAATAAGTTAAAGATAAAATTTATGCCCACAAATTATCAAATAAGTTTGTTCCAAAAGTTGTAAAATTTGAAGCAGAAGGATTCAAGTGTGACAAAGTATATTGAGGAGTTCTACAAGCTCAATATCAAATCTAAACATTTGAAGGATGAGGTCGAACAAGTAGCTAGATATGTGAATATCTTGAGGTCATCTATATAGGATTAGATCAGTTTGATGAACTTGCAGAGTGTGGAAGAGGCATATCAATGTTCCTTAAAAGAATAAGAGAAGTTGAATAAAAGACATGAGTAGAGACAAAAAGGAAGAGGTGGAATATTTCAAAGAGGAAGAAATTTTATTGGAGGAGGAAGAGGATCTTTTGCAGATTAGAATAAAGATACAGTAAGAATGAAAATTTTTACTGTAGAGATGATGGAAAATATTACTGAAGAGGAGGATGTGGTGACTATCGAAATGAGGGTTATAGAAAAGATAATAGAGGATAGGAGAAAAGAGTATTTAGGGGAAAATTTTTTAAGTGTGGTGAAGAAGGACATAGAGCATTTGAATGTAATCAAGGAAAGACAAGTAGAAAGACAAAGAAAAATAGAAGAACATCCTTTGCTGAGGAAAATCATGTTGGATCATCTAATAAACCAAAATATGGAGAAGTGTTGGTGAACAAAAGAGTATTGTGTGAAAGTGAGATGGAGTAGGAGCCATTGCAGAGAAATTTTTTTTTCCAAACCAGATGCAAGGTAGCTGGTAAATGTTGCAGAGTGATTATTGATAGTGGAAGCTCCAAGAACCTAGTTTATGAAGAAATGGTGACCAAATTGAAGCTAGAAATATTTAAACACCAAAAGCCCTAGTAGATAGCATGGATTCAATATGAGCATAATATATTAGTAAGTGAACAATGCTTGGTGAAATTGAAGATAGGAAATTATCATGATGAAGTATTCTGTGATATCATTCCTATGGATGTATGCCATATTTTGTTGGGAAGGCCTTGTCAGTATGATAGGTAGGCTATTCATGATGGAAAGAAGAGCACATATACCATTGCTTCTAATGGGATGAAGCAAAAAAAATTTCCATTGGAGGATGTTCCTAAAGTTGAGCTTTGTACAAATGCTAGAGTTTGTTTGGTTGATAGAAGAAGATTTATGGATGGACTGAGACATGAGAACATGTGCTATGCCTTGGTTCCTAAGAAGGCTAGAGACTTGAAGCTTGTAGAAGAACACCTAGAGTAGATAAAGGAGTTGTTGGTAGCATATGAAGATATCATTTCAGATAATGTACCTGATGGATTGCCATCTGTGAGGAGTATTAGTCATTGCATGGATATGATTCTTGGAGCTAGTTTACCTAATAAAGTAGGACACCTAATGACATTGGTAGAGAACATGAAGAGTTGAATAGACAAGTGCAAGAGTTGTTGAGGAAGAGTTTGATCAAGGAAATCTTAATTCCTTGTGTAGTACCTGTTGTGCTAGCACCTAAGAATGATGGAGAATGGAGGATGTGTACAGACTCTGGAGCCATAAAAAAAAACACAGGGAAGTATATATTTCCTTTGCCCCAGATGGATGACATTATGAATTTTTTGAGTGGAGCTAAATACTTTACAAAGATAGATTTGAATAGTGGATATCATCATATCAAAATCAGAGAAGGGGATGAGTGGAAAACAACATTCAAGACAAATGAAAGATTGTATGAGTGGTTGGTGATTCCTATTGGACTAACAAATGCACTGAGTACTTTCATTAGGCTAATGAATGAGGTATTGAAGAAGTTCTTGGGTAAGTTTGTGATTGTCTATTTGGCTGAAATCTTGATTTTCAATAAGACTAGAGAAGAAAATTTGTTGTATATAAGACAAGTTTTGTATAGGTTGAGAGAAGAGAAGTTGTTGATAAACATTAAGAAGTGTAGTTTCATGAAGGAGGAATTGGGATATCTAGGATTTGTGATATCTATGGATGGATTGAAGATGGATCCTGAGAAGGTACGAGAAACTTTTGAATGTCCTACATGAGAAAGCATTGGAGAGGTAAGATCATTTCTTGTATTGGCTAGTTTCTACCATAATTTCATTAGGAATTTCAGTTCTATTTGTAGTCCTATGACAAAAAAAATGAGAGCAAATTAAAAGGATTTTAGGTGGACATTTGGAGTAGACTGGAGTTTTGAGTTGTTGAAATAGAAGGTGATAGAGCAGCCTATGGTGGCTTTACTAGACTTTAATAAGGTATTTCAAGTAGACTATGATACAAGTGGAGTGGTATTGAGTCAAGAAGGGAGACCAATAGCTTATTTTAGTGAGAATTTGAGTGATGCTAGGAGAAGGTATTCAGTGTATGAATATAATTTTTATGCCATAGTTCAAGCCCTGAAGAAATGAAGACATTACTTGTTTCCTAAGGAGTTTGTGTTTTATATAGATCATCAGGCATTGCTATATTTGAACAATCAAGGTAATTTGAATATGAGACACATGAGATGGGTAGAATTCTTGCAGAGTTATACTTTTGTTTTGAAACATACAAGTGGAAAGTCAAATAGAGTTTTTAATGCTTTGAGTAGGAGAAATAAATTACTGGTAGAGATGAGAGTGGAGGTATTAGTCTTTGATGAATTGAAGAACTTGTATGAGGAAGACATGTATTTTGCAAAACCTTAGAGAGCTTGTAAAGAACCAATCTTGGAGGATATGATTTAGTGGTTGGATTATTTCATTTAGGAAGATATGTTGTTTAGAGGGAATTGATTTTGTATAGCCCGAAGTTCAATGAGGGATAACTTGGTGAAAGAAAAACATAGTGGAGGATTGGCATGGCACATTGAAATTGATAAGATAATGCCATTGGTATGTGAGAATTACTTTTGGCCACAGATTCATAAGGATGTTAGGAAATTTGTGCAAATTTTGTCAAGCTGCAAAAGGGAGTAGTCAGAATGTTGGATTGTATAAGCCTCTGACAGTTTCAAAGAAACCTTGGGAGGATATCAGCATAGATTTCATACTTTTCTTGCAGAAGACACAGAGAGGTAATGATTCAATATTTCTACTAGTGGATAGATTTTCTAAAATGGCACATTTCATATCTTGTAAGAAGATAACAAATGTAGTACATGTAGCAAACTTGTTTTTCAAGGAAGTGGTCAGATTGCATGGATTACCTCTGAGTATTGTTTAAGATAGAGATACAAAGTTTGTTGGTTTCTTTTGGATGAAACTTTGGAAGAAGTTAAAGACATATAAATTTTAGTTATATTTTTCACCAGTAGATTGATGGACAGATAGAGTTATTAAATAGGAGTTTGGGGAATTTTATGAGATGTTTGGTTGGAGAGAAGACCAAAAGTTGGGATTTAGTCCTTGCACAAGTAGAGTTTTCTTACAATAATTCAGTTAACAGGAGTATCAGAAAGACACCTTTTAATATTGTTACTGGATTTCATCCTAGAGGTATATGAGAGTTGTGATACATCACTAAGGAAGATAAAAGGAGTACAGAAGTAGAAGAATTTGTAGAACATATGAAGAAAGTGCATACTCAATTAAAGAAACAATTGGAAGACATGAACCAAAAGTATAAGGAGTGAGCATATGAAAAGAGGAGACAAGGAGTTTGAATTTGGAGTTGAAGTGATGGTGTATTTGAGGGAGGAAATAGTTACAATTGGTACATACAATACTCTCAAGATGAGGAAGTTTGGACCTTGTAAGACTTTGAAGATATTTGATTCAGGAAATGCATATGAAGTAGAGTTACCAGATGGCATGGGTATATCACCCATATTCAACATTGTAGATCTACATCAGTACCATGTAGCATATTTCAATGAAGACAGTAAAGAAAAATTGGAGAAAAAGTAAATCCTTAAAAACAATCGAATGAGATAGAAGATATTTTGAATATCAGAGATGGAAGGAAAACACATGGAAGACAATACAAATAATATCTTGTGAAGTGGAAAGTTAGACCAATGGAGGATTCTTCTTGGATTTCTTAGTTTTAGGTAGACTGTATTCATTTTCCTTTAGCCCCAACACAGTGAGGGACTCAATTTTCAAATAACTACAGATGTCTGATGCAGAAGCATCCTTGATTCTTTGCAATCCTGCATCAACCAAAAATATTTTTATTTCAATTTTTGTTCTAGTTCAGTTCTTGTTTAGTTCAAGTTGGAGGATTCAACATATTTGCACACTAGACCCTGTGGATCTATATTTTCATCATGGACATGTTCATTTTTCTTTATTCTAAGCTTTCAGATCAATTGGATATTTTTTTGAAAATTTATCGCTCCTAGATTAAGTGATAGTTTCTTGAACTGACACCAAAATAATTTCAAACCTAACGACTAGTTTTATCCCTTATGGATCTTTCGCGTAACTTGTGAATCCTTACGATGTGTCTCAAATTGTTCCTTCGAGTGTTCCTAGCCTTAATTTTGGTCCACACTTCATCCTATGCACCTGTCGAGGAGAAATTCAAATTTAAGGCCAACCTATTTCATGCACACATTACATTTTCCTTCATTAGAGATTGTAATAATCTTTGGTCGACACAAAGGATTCTAGATCTATGGAAATTATATAAATCATTGTAACAGATCATTTGGAGTAAGTTAAGAGAGTTATAAATGAATATTGGATTTGATGTGTAATATTTTTTCTCATGTTAAGGAGCATATAGGAATATTATATTTTGAGCATGTTGTATTAGGCCTATGAGCCGAATCTATGAACTCAGATGTTATCAACCGATTGTAATCAAAATTTATAATAATATGAATGTTTGAATATGCATTTGTCTCTATATTTCATGTGGCTTCTATTGTGTAACTCTTGTTGAATGTTCCAAATTGTTCTCTTTGAGGACTCTCCTATCGTGACTGCACCAAATTTTCACCTAGTCACTATGTATTAACCCTATCTTAGGGGTACGTTATTTTTAATCATAGGATAGGAGGTGAGCTCACATTGGTTGTATAAATGAGTGATTTTCTTCTAAGTTATAGATTATTTAATATGTGTGTGTGTATAATATTACAACGTAATCTTGTAAACCCATGGACAATGTTGATTTCTAAAGAGACACTTCTAGTCATTAGAGTTTTTCTATTCATTCCTTTATTAAGGATGTGAACTACAACCTTATTTGTTTGATTGTAATAAAGTGATTGAAATATTTATATAACCTTGAGAAGGATTTCTTAAGTGTCATTGTTGTTAATGGAATCCACTATTGTACATATGAATAGTTTTGTAATGAACATGTAAGATTTTCATAATTATATTTTCCTAAATCATAATATTATGAATGTTATGAAATGTGTAACCTGGCTATGTAGAAACAAAAAGTGGGGATTCTATAAAAATGTGTATCACAATTTTTTTTTATCTTTGGACATTTTCACACTCATTTGGGTCTTCCTTATAGATGTCCTAGTTTTTCCTAGATTTATTGTTGTAATGCAGTCAACACATTCATATTAGGTCTTGGACCCTTGTGAATCAATAAGAATTCTATGATGTCTTGTAAAGGTGTTGTAAAGAATTGTAAATGACTTTCACAATTTTCTAGACTTTTATTTAAAAGAATTTAAGTCTAATGGTCCTTTCCTCCCTACTTTTGAATTAAATATTATTTTAATTAAAAATTTAGCTTTTCCCTCTTCTTCTATAATTATATAATTATTTTGATTATTTAATTATTTATCCTTTTTTTATCTCCCCAATTAAACAATTATTTATTTAATGTTTAACAATCCACCTTTCCGCTATAATTAAATAATTATTTTTTAATTATTTAAATATTTAATTATTTAATTATTTAATTATTTAATTATTTGTTCTCACCTTTCTAAATAAATAAAATTAATATTCTATCTATTTCTCCTATGTTGGCCACCTAAATTAAATAATATTTATTATTTAATTTCTCCTATCACCTCTTTGTCCTTCCAATTTTATGTTCCTCCTCAATTCTTTATCTATCCATGTATTTTGTCTCTTAATTAACCTCCACACTTGATTAATTCTTTTTCTAATTTAATATTGGACCTTTATCATGATCCTTATTCTAGGCATTTACTTAACTCTCCTATATAAAAAGAGACATTTAACCCTAATTCATAATTAATTTTCACCATTCATCCATCATTCATCATTCATCCATGTTGTCAAGTCATGCAAGCTAGGGTTTTAACATTCTAATTCATCAAGATAACTTTCTAAGGTATTCAATAGAAAGATTCTTCATCCATTGTTGTAGGAACTCAAGATCTATCATCATGGAAAGTATCTAATTGCATTGTTTTAGGTTTCATGTTTCATTATCTTATTTCATCATTTTGGTTTAATTACCTAAATGGGGTTTGACCAAGGAAAACCCCCAATTCCTAACAATCAACATTTTTTCTCTCTTCCTTTGTGTGATTGTAGATTTAGGTGCTTGGACGGCTTGGACATGATTGAAGAATAGGTTTCAAACTTTTTGGAGTCATTTCCATTTTGGAAAGGTTAAAATATCTACAAAAAGTCACTTTCAGGCCTGAATTTGGTAGTTTCAAAACTAGACACCTAAAGGAAAAAAAATAACAGGTGAAGAACTTCTGACTCCACTTTCATATTTTTATAAAAGAAAAAGTGGACTAAGTCACCATCAATGGCGACTTAGTCCCACTATACCTATGTTTTAGAAGTTTTTGGAGATCTGGATACCCATTTAGTTGAAATGGGCTCTAGAACAAAGACCATGATCTACGACTAAGTGGCCCAGCTTCGTGTAAGTGTCCTAGTTGGCCAGAAAATTAGAATTTCTAGAATTTTAGAGACATGCAGTCTTTATTTCAACCTTTGTCATTTTTTAGGTGTTTTTTAGGTGCACTCTTTTTGTTTAGCCTTTCTATCTTGTTCTATATTGCATTTAATCTATCTTTCTACATATCACAATGTGTATTCAAACATCTTGCATTTCATTAGTTTTGCATCAATAATTCATTACTTTTATCAATTATTTGCACATAGAGTATTCTATTCAAGCATATTTCAATCATATTAGCATTACTCTTGAGTGAACTCCCAAGTTTTTGTGGGATACCTTTCACCTTTTAGGTGAAAACCCTAGAAGTGCAAGAGAGAATCCTATACAAAAATTTGTGGTTCATTTTGGTGAACCTTCTTTTCAAATACCTTATTTTCTAATTTGAAGTCCATCATCATCCTAAGAATAGCTTACAATAGCATTACATTGAATTTTAAATTGTTTAATTTGCATTCTAGGGTTTCAAGTTTTTGTATTAGTGAAAGTGCATATAGGATGCAAATTTGCGTCTCAAATCATTGTAAATCATATAAAATTTGTATTTTCACTTAGGATACACATCATACAACATGAAAATCATCCAAATACATTGAAAATTCTTTTTTTTTTTTGAAAAAACCCTATTGGGACTAATTCACCACCTTGGGTGACTTAGACCCTATAGAGATCTAAAATAGCCTTTTACAACACTAAAAACCATATTTTCAACTTTTGTTTGCTGCCATTAACTATATGTATCAGCTGGTTAAGTTCCTATTACATGAATTTCACTAAATCTAGCTTAATTTCGCCCATTCCATGCATTGCTTAATTTCAATTTTGTATTAACAACATTTTATTTTGATATCATTGCATAGTATAATTAGTACATTAGCTTGTTTTAAATCTGAAAAATTGCATTTCATCCTATGTCTTTATATTGCATTTTAAGTTTGAATAGCTTCTATCAATAGAAAGAAGCATTGTTTACATTCATGGAATTTACGAATAACATTATACTTTTGTAATTTTTATTTTTAGCATTAGTTCCTAGTTCATTTAGATCAAATTCATTAGAAAATGAAGATAAAAAACAAAATAAAATAAAAGAAACAATCCAAAAAAGCATTCAATTTAGAAAAACATATCATCCAAGCCCTATAGTAACGATGACTTAGAAATGTTAGATGAAGCCCTTAAGGACTTCCTATCACTAAAATCATCCACTAAAGGTTTGATACAAAAGGATGCAAGCATCAATAATCATGATAATCATAATTGTTCTTCTCTCAATATCTCTCCCATTGGTGATGAAGGCGTCTTGATGAAAGAAGATAGAATCATTGAAGATCATGAAAGTATTTCTTTTCTTCCTTCTCCCCCCCTTGCATAGATATTATTACACATGAAGGTGACATCGAGGTCACTACCTTACCTAGTCTCCATTCATCTCCTAACATCTCCCCTACTTGTGAAAATGCTTTAGTGCATAAGGATACAATCCTTAATGATCATTACAAACACATTTGTGTGGAGGATATGATTGAAAGCTATGAAAATTCTTCCTCTCCGACTCAAGAAGACATTATAAGACATGGGTATGTAAATGTATAAAATCATGATAATCACACCTTCCCTTGTCATAGTATCTTCTTTAGACATTCAAGAAGATAATTTAGTGTTAGAAGATATCATTATTGAGACTCATGAACATCTTATTCCTCCCTTTCTTGATGCCCCTACCATTTTGTAAGATTTATTTGAACAAAAAAGTATAATCATTGGTAACCATGACACTCCTAGTTATCCTTCTCCTAATTCCTCTCCCATGAATGATGAAGCTACTTTATCAAATCCAACCATGAAATGTGATGAACCTATTTTTTGTCACTTTCCTACAATATCTCCTACTAGGATAGACACTATGGAACAAGAAAATGAGATCTTAGAGAAAAAGGATGAAATTATGGACAACAATAAAATTTATCCCTCTCCTAACATCTCCCCTATAGGTGTAGAAGATATTTAGAATATTAGGGAAAACATCGTGCATTCAATTTTCTATGATCTTATTAGCAAGCATGATAGTCATCCTTTCAATTTCTTTCCTGTTTTATGAGAGTCTTTTAGTGCAAGAGAATACCAATATTGACACACTCCATAGTTCCACACCCTTTAATATCCCTTCTATTTGTGGGAATGAAGTGATAGAAGAATATGAAAGCATAGACAATCGTGATAATCATATTTCCTCTTCTCCCAATATCTCTCATACATGTGATGATGGTATTTTGGTGCTAGAAGATACACCCATTGAGAATCATGACAATGTTGAAAGCTCCTCTTCTATAATGTCTCCTACTTTGGAAGATATTACATGGCACAAGAGAATGAGATCATAAACACATCTCTTAACATCACTCTACCTTGTCTACATTCCTCTTCTAAATCCTCCCATATTTGTGAGCAATCATGACAATCACATTATTTGTGAGGAGTATGTGTTGGAATTAGATGATCAAACCTTTAAGACCTATGACAATTCTCTTTATTTTTCTTCCCCTATTTTGGAATAAATTATTAGCCAAAGGGATGTAATCACATATAATCATGATAATCATACTTGTTATTCTCCTTTAATGTCTCTCCTACATGTGAAGAAGATATTTTAGGATTAGACAAACTATTCAATGAAAGACATGAGAATATTCTTTCGACCTTTCCTAATGTCTCCCCCATTCAAGAATACATATTTGATCAAAAGGATCCAATAATCGAATGTGATGCTCTTTCTTCTCTTGAAACCTCTTCTCCTTGTGATGAGGTTACTCTACAAAACCTATTAATGGACTGTAATCAATATATTTTTTTCTTCTCTCCTAAAGACTCCTAATATGGAATGTATCATGGTACAAGCAAACATCAACACTATCATGTGCAAACCAAAAATCAACATCACTCTGAAGCATCCTGAATTACTTGATATAGATTTACCACAACCCTAGGATTGCTTTGAAAATCATGACAAGTCATCATCTACTCCTCAAAAAAATGAGGTTACATGTGTTATGATCACTATCAAGCATATAGATAGAGAAAAATCAAATCAAATCAAAGAAGCCACAAAGTTATTGGAAGATGTTTCGAAAACCTTTTAATTTCATTTCTACATCCATAGGGGAATACACAATCATAACAAAAGAATTTGGATAGGGTAGAGATAAGGAGGTAATGTCAAAAACATCCACTTCACCCACTGTAAAAGAAAAGAAAACATCCAAGACAAACCTTGAGGCAATAAAACAACCACCAAATACAAAACTAGTGACAAAACGTTTTGGAAGACAAATTGAGAAAGGATGTGATGCTATAAAGCCTAATGATTTTGGTTATTGTCCTTCAAAAAACAAAACCTTCAATCAATGTCAACATTGTCACAAACAATTCTTCTAAGACAACTTTAACCTTGGTACATCATAAACTAATAGACATCTCATTAAATATGTATCAAGTAGAAAATTTGTTTACTTATCGACATAAATAACATTAGTTGTTGCTCCTTGCCATAATTGCATGTTTTATGTTCATCGCAAGAAGTGACATATCATCATTTATTCCTAGCTCACCCTTGTTCTGCACTATGTGGGGGAAAGGGGTTAGGAAGCCTTATCCCTATATGTCACTTGTCATTGTATCTTTTGACTATTCATTAACCTTTCATGAACATATAAGAGCAAGCTTGGGATGTGGATGAAATGCATTAAGTTGATTATGACTTGCTTATTCATGATGTAGCTCAATTTAGAAAAATATGACTTGGAATATGGATTTTCATGTTGGCTCTCATGCCTTATTATATTTTCTACTTTGAAGTAATTTCTCATAGTGATGGTGTAGCAACTGCTTTAAAGTGGGGGCACACATAGATGAAATCTTTTGGAAAAAATTCATGGCATGTTTTTTATTTTTTCTTGTGATGTGTCCTCTTCTTGGTAGTTTCATTGAGTTTGATACCATCGAAGAGTGCACGATCTCCTGAAATGGCATGATGTGAATGAGACATCCTATGGGAAATTATTAGACATCTTGACCTATCCTGTCTTGGAGACATTAGGCACAATGCTCCCTAAGAAAAATACCTTACATGAAAAAATAAAAATCCCCTTTAAATAAAATATTTACATGACATTCAAAAGCATTTACAAAAACATTTTCTTTTGTGGCACCTTATTAAATTTATTAGGAGGTATAATTTTGATATGGTTGAGCAGGAAGCACATTCTAAGGCATGAATTTCCCCAAAGCCACTTTTGTGTGTGTGAGTGCATACCAGCCATGAGTGTATATTTCTAACCTTCTAGGACTTCTTGCTTGGTGGACAACCAAGAGTTTTGTCACCTTAGAGTGAGTATGTTTTCTTGGACAAACATGCTAGATCTGATCCATATCATGTTGGACAAATGATCAAATCTTGATCCACCTCATTCTTATTTATATTTCTTCTCATTTTCCTTTCTTCTAGTTCTTTGCATTGCATGATTGTATATCTTATTTTGTTGCATATTATACACCTACCATGTGTCCTTTGGTGCTTATGTTAGTTTAACATAGGATCTTTGATCCTGGGGGCTTGATTACTTCCTCAATATTTTTCAACCTTTGTCATTAGCATCAGTACACTTGGACCCCTCTTTAATGTCTTCATTAGTATGAGTTTCAAGCAAGTTCATCCTCTCACAAAAGTGGAGGCTAAATGTGTCACAAATGTATCTTTGGACATTTTCACACTCATTTGGGTCTTTCTTATGGATGTTGGCCTAGTTTTGCCTAGATTTAATGTTGTAATGTTGCCAACACAGTCACATTAGGTCTTCGACCCTCATCAATCAATAAGAAGTCAATGATGTCTTGTAAAGGTGTTGTAAATAATTGTAAATGAATTTCACACTTTTCTAGACTTTCATAATAAAGACTTCTATTTTGTTGTGTTATATTTTTACTTATTTTTATTGTTTTTTTGTAACTCAAGGGGATCCTCACAACTCGGTCTAGCATCCAATTTGTCTTTCCTTAGTCTTTTTTTTTTCCAAGTTAGGGTTGGGATTGCATGAGTTGGGCCAATACTAGACCCATGTGCATCATACAAACCTGGCCTCAAATTTGAACCCAAGACCTTGGGGAGCAAACCCAAGACTCAAGCTAACTACGCTACCCATGTAGACTACTTATTTCTACTTGTTATATTCAATATGATTTTATCATATTATTATTGTATTCTTTCTTATTATTTTTACCTATATTTATACAATTATTTTTTTGAAAAACATTTTTTAATAATTATTTATAACCATTACAAACTATATTAAGAATTTAAGTCTAATGGTCCTTTCCTCCCTACTTTTGAATTAAATATTATTTTAATTCAAAAGTTATCTTTTCCTTTTTCTTCTATAATTAAATAATTATTTCAATTATTTAATTATTCATTAGCCTTTTCTCTCTATAATTAAATAAATGTTATATTAATTTAATTATTCATCCTTTCTTTATCTCCCTAATTAAATAATTATTCTAATTATTTAATTATCCTTTCCCTCTCCATTAAATAATTAATTATTTAATGTTTAACACTCCATCTTTCCTCTATAATTAAATAAATAAAATTAATTATTTAATTATCTCATTATTTGTTCTCACCTTTTCTAAATAAATTAAATTAACATTTTATTTATTTCTCCTATGTTGGCCACCTAAATCAAATAATCTTTATTATTTAATTTCTCCTATCACCTCTTTGTTTGTTCGAATCTTATCTTCCACCTCAAGTCTTTAGCTATCCATGTCTTTCTTCTCTTAATTATCCTC